>JAJNNX010000119.1:0-12383 GCA_023159155.1 Ustulina deusta | reverse complement strand
TGCTTAATAAAGTTTTTAAAGTTTATTTAAAGAGTGCTAGAACAATAGATTTGTTTAAGTTTATTACTAACTTAGAAAAAGTTTTATAAAATATTTATTATAATATTATTATAAATTATATTTTATAATACTAGATTATTATTACTAAACTATATTAAAAGGTTATAATTTTAAGTATGATTTATATTTCTGGAAAGATTATTAAAAAAAATATTTTTAATATTTTTAAACTTTTTAATAACTAAAACAATTCAAACAATTTTATAAATAATTAAAAAAACATTTATTTTAAATAAAATTGTTAAAATTATAAAAGTTATTAATAATATTAAACTAATAATAGTTATAAAAATTATTAAAATAATTAGGAAAAAAAGCTCTAAAAGTATTTTATTAAATATTTTTGTATTAATATAAAGATTAAAGCTAAAAAAAAGAACCTAAACATAAAAGATTGTATTATATGTTATAATTATTATTATATATTAAGCTGCTAGTTTATATTATGAAACTTTAATTAAAAGGTTAAAGATTTAATTAGAATATTAATAAAGTAGCTAAAATATATATAGCAAATAAAAAAAGTGTTAAATAGGCGGTAAAAAAGCGTAGAAATAAAAAAAAAAATAAAAAAAAATTTGAAGTTTTAAGAAATAATTTTTAAGGTAATTAATTTTTAAGGCTTTTTATAGCAAAAGTAGCAAGCTTGTTTATTGTTAATTAAAGGTTTGCTAAAATATATAAATTATATAATTTAGCTATAGTAGATTTTAGATTAATTATTTATATATTTAATTAGGTATATTATTTTATATATTTAAAAAATATTAATTTAAATAATATAGTATTAGTAAAAAATAGTATAATTTATATATATAGCTATAATAAGATTAATATTAAGGCTTAGGGCTTAAAAAATATAGTTATATATTAGCTATATAATATTGTTTTTTGCTTAAATATAGCTATTAATTTAGTTTTTTTATAAGTTTTACATTAAATAGGTATATATTAAAATAATAAATTAAGTCTAATTTTTAAAATATTAATAAAGAAAACTTTTATGTTTTTTGATCTAATATATAGTTAATATATTATAGAATATTCTTTAGAATATTTAACTAAAAAGGTATTTTATATATAAAAGAATTTATTAAACTTTTATATAAAGTGTTTTAGATTTTAAGCTAGCTTTTATAAGTAGTACTAACGTTTAAGATATATAAGCTTTAAACTTTTAAAATAGTTGTTTAATTATATAAAAAAAGTAGTAATTATTTATATTTTAATAATAAGATCTAAATTATAGATTATATAGTATGTAGTAAATTTAAAGTTTGCTATAAAATAGTATAGAATGTTTGTTTAAAAGTTATAAAAGCTAGTGCTTAATTAGCTATTAATTTTTATAAATTTAATATTTTTAATAAAAATAAATATTTATAGCATATTATACTAGTATTATTTAAAAAGTTTTTAAATATTATATTTAATATATTTAAATATATTATAATAGTAAAATAAAAATTATAAAGTGCAATAATAAGATTGCTAATAGTAATTAAAAATTATATGTTTAGTAGTAGTTATAAAACAAACTTATAAAATAAATTTTACAATTTTACTATTATATATTTAAGATTTTAATAAAGCAGCTAAAAAAGTAAAAAGTATTATTAAGTATTAGGCAAGCTTAATATATAATAGTTATAAGCTTTTTGTTTTTTTTTAGCTTAAATAGTTTAAATAGTAGTATATTTATATAACTAGATACTTAAGCAAATTAATTATTAATAAGCTTTATATAAGAAATTCTATTTATATTTTGATTATTTATAAAAGCTTATTAGTTATAATTAAATATTTTATATATTTTATTTAAAAATGTTTAAATATATAATATTTGTTATAATTATTAAAGCTAAGTTTAAGAAATAAAAGTATAAAAAGTTTAATCTTAACGCTTAAATAGATTATTTAGTAGGCTACTAGTTTATTAATACTTATTATATTTAGTTTTTTAAAAAAATAAAATTATAGTAATAAAAAATATAGTTTTTAATAAAAACAAGTTTTTTAGTAATAATAAAAATAAATTTAAAAATAATCTTTTTAGAATAATTTTAGAAGTATATAAAATATTAATAAATAGTATTAGTTATTAAAATACTTTTGATTTCAAAAAGAATATAGCTAATAAACAAAAAATAATAAGCTTGTTAGCTAATTTTTAAAAAGCAATATTAAAAATACTAATAAATTTAAGTCTAAAAAAAATTCTAATAAAAATAAGCTTATAAAAAAAAAAGTAAAAACTTTTTATTAAGATTTTTATTTTTATATTAATTTATAGTTTATTTTTAGATTACTAATATTATTATAAAGTTTAAAAGCTACTTTATTATATTTAGCAATATTATAAGCTAAATTATTAAATTTGAGCTTAGATAAAAAGCTGTTTAATAATTAATACTAAACTTTATTAAGTTAATTTTTAATATTTTAATTATAGCTTACTAAACAACTAGCTTTAATACAGCTAGATTATAAAAAGTAATAATTATTAATAGCAAATTAATAATTAAAAGCAACAAAGCTAAGCTATTAAAGAGCTTTTTAAAAATTTATTATAATTGATTATAGCTACTAAATTTTATTAAAAGTTTTATTAATAAAAAAAAAAAGCTTTTAAAAAAACTTATTAATTATTATATAACTAATTATAGTTATTAAATTTTATTAAAAGTTTTATTAATAAAAAAGGAAAGGTTTTTAAAAGAGCTTATTATTTATTATATATTTAATTATAGCTGCTAAATCTTATTAGAAGTTTTATTAATAATAATAAAAAAGCTTTTAAGCTAGATATTAACTATTTAAAAGCTTAATTATAAACTTTTTTAAACTAAAAAAATATATATATTAATAAAATTTATTATAACTATTAAAATAATATAAAAATTTTATAAATTATTTGCTAAGAAATTATTTTAAGTAAGTAGAACTTATTTATTTATAAAGCTATAAAAAATAAATATTTAAGAAAAAGTACTTAAAAGTTCTTTATAAAAAAAAATCATTTTAGATTATATATAAGTTTATATTTATAAATTTAATAAATATAAGTATTATAAAAAATATAAAGTTTGTCTAGTAATATAAGGAGATTAGTAGTTAAATAATAACTAAAAGGATATTTATATTAATATATTAATAAAAAAATCTTTTAAAATATTAATAGCTATTATTACTAAGTTTGATTTAGAACTTAAGTAATATAATATTATAAATACTTTTATAAATATTAAATTAAATAAAAAGATTTATATATATATACCTTTAGGCTATTAAAAACTAAATATTATAGTTAAATTATTGCAAGCTTTATATAAGCTCTAAAAGTTTTTTTTGCTATAATAAAAAAAGCTTACTAAGTTATTATAAAAATAGGCTTTAAATTAATATTTTATAAACTTTGCTATTATTTTTTAAAAAGTATATTTGTATTTATATATATTAATAATATAATTATAATATATAAGCAAAAAAGCTAAAAAACTACAAATAAAACAATTGTTATATTTAAAATATATTATAATTTTATTAAAAATAAAGACCTATAATAGTTCTTAGGCGTTAAAGTAATTAAAAATAAAAATAAAAAGCTTTTTTAGTTTTTATAGGCTTTTTATATTAAAAAGATTGCTAAGCTACAAAATATTATAGTTATAACTTATATAACTATTTTAATAAAAACTTAAAGTTTTTTTTATATAAAAAGATTTTTATATTTGCTAGTATTAAATATTACTAATAAAAAATAGAATTAATTTTATATACTGTAGTAATAATATGTTTAAATATAATATTTAGAATTTTTAAGCTTATATAATTTAATTATAATTTTTTTTCTAAGTATTATTCAGCTACTAATAAGTTTTTATTATATTTATTTTTTATATAGTATTATATATTATAATTTAAAAATAGAAATAATTTTATAATAATTAGCAATCTTTTTTTTATAAATAATATCTTTAATTAAAGAATTTTTTAAGTTTATATTATAAAGCTTTTTAAGGAAATAATCTGCTAGCGAGCTAATAAATAGAATATAATTATTATATTAATAATTAAAATAAAGCTTTTAGCTTTAGCTTAAGTAGCTAAAAAAATAATATTTATTAACCGGCTTATTAATAAGCTTGGGGTAGTACTATAAAATTAGCAAATATAAATATAATATAATAATTAATAAATTATAAAGCTTGTTATAAAAAAAGTAGCCCTATTATATATTAAATTATAATATATTAATATTTATAACTACTAGCTATACTAAAAAGTTAAAAATAAAACTATTATAATAAAATATATATTTATTAATAATATAATTACTAATAGATTTATAAAAACTTTACTTATACTAAAATAAACAATTTTTTTAGAATAGCTTAAATTATGCAAGCTTTTTAAATATAGCTAAAAAGCTTAGTAAAACATATTAGTTTTTTAAAAAAAATTAAAGATTTATTATTTAAAAAAAAGTTTATAAAATAAAATATCTAAATATTATTTAAATATAGGTTATAAGCTTACAATATATTAATAAAAAGATTATAAAGTATTTTTATATACTTAAAGGGCTTTAGAACTAATAATATAAAAATTTAACTATTCTAGAAGGCACTAATTTTGTTATAAAGTAGCAAAAAGTTTATAAAAAAAAAATTTTTTAAGCGATAAAAAAACAGTATAGTACGGACTATAGTCCGTAAAGCTTAAATAATAGTATTACTAGCGCCTTTTATAAAAACGTCCTAGAAGTAATAAATATAAAGCTTAATATTAGCAAGGCTATTTATAATTAATACTTATTATTAATTACTAAAAAGTTTATTTATAAAAGTTTATATATATATTTAAAAATATATTATAAGTATTATAATTTATTACTAAACGTTTTAATATAGTTGCTATCTAAGCAACCTTAAAAAGTACTACAAATATACTATAAATATAATATTTTTTAAAAAATCTTTAAAAATACTAGCTATAAGCAGGGACTAGTTTGTTATAAAAGCAAAATATAGCTATAACTATAAAAAACAATAGTAATAGACGTAGCATTTTAGTTATTAGAAGTTTGATTAGATAGAACTAGTAGTAGTATAGGCATAATTAGAATAATCTAATTAAAGGCTAAATAATAAGTGTTAGGCAAAACTAACAAAAGATTAATTATTTTAAAAGTAATAATAGTAGCAGTAGAAGCTTAGCAAAAAAGTATTAAAAAAGCAATAATAGCAGTAGTAATAGCAGGAATATAATATGCTAAAAACTTTATAATAAACAAAAAACAAAATAAAAAGCATATAAAAATATTATTATTATTTAACAATAATAACTCCAAACTAATAATAAGCTTATTAATTATTAATTTAAAAAACAATTATATATTATATTTATAAGTTCTAGCCTAGTTAAAAGTACTAGCTACTATAATTTAAGCAAAAAAGAAGCAAAAGAAATATTATAATAGTTTTTTTTATATATATTAGCAAGTTTTTTATTCAATAACTTAAAGTTTTTTTAAAATTTATAATAAAAATACTTTTTTTTTTTTTAATAATTAATAATATACTAATAAAAAATAATTTTATAATTAAAACTTAAAAAAAAATTAGTATAGATTTTATTATAAAAAAGTAAAATATTTAATATTTTGGTTTTAAGAATTTACTATAAAAATTTTATAAAAACTAGAAAAAAATAAAATAAAAAAGAAAGCTTTAGTAATACTAAGAGTAAGCTTATATATACTATATTTATAAGTATATTTTTTTATAAATATTCTTACTTATTAAGCTTGCTATATTATATTTTAAATAGTTATATAGTAATATATATAATATTTAGAATTAGCTTATATAGTTACTTATATACTATATTAGTTATTTATATATTATTTATACTTTAATATTTATTTATAACTATTTTTATAGCTATAGTAATATATATATAAAAAGAGTTATTAAAGTAATTCTTTTTAAGGGGGTGTGTTAGATTTAGCTTATAGCTAGTAGCTATAAAAAAAGCTAATTAAGTATAAATAGCAGGATTATTTGGTTATATAAGCGTTATAGCTTAATAATGTGGCTTAGTAAATATAGCTTAGCTATACTTATTAGCGAGCTTATAGATAAATATTTTATAGAGGCAAAATAGGACTTATAAGAAACAATAATAAAGGAGGCGATCTAAATATATATATGCGGTACGCTCTATAATACTAAATCCGACATCCGTACAGAGGGGTCTATAGGTGGTCCCTAGCCGGACCCCTTGGCCTAGACCCCCTTTGGCTAGACCCCTTTGTACGAAGGGGTCCGTAAGTGCCCTAGCTAATTGCGTACGATTAATCCAACATAATTAAATATTAATTTTTATAATTTTTAAGCAAATATTTTATATTATTTTATAATAAGCTTTAAATTTATTATATGTTATATAGTTTATAGTTTAGATTTTATTATTAAGGTATAAAATAATTACTACTTTTTTTATATAGTTAAGCAATTATTTTAAAGGTTTAAAGTTTATATGTTTTAAATATTAGTATTATTTATAAAAACTAGCTTAAAATCTAAAGCGTTTTATATGAAAGTTTAATAAGTTTTTTTATACATAAAATATTTATTTAATTAAATGTTTTAAAAAATATTTTATAATATATTAGCTATATATTTAGGTTAAAAAATACAAGGGCTTTTTTTATTAGTGTTTTAAAAAATTAGATTTAGGTTTATTATTTTAATATATGCTTGTTTAGTTTAGGACTTATAAAAAAACTAGGTTAATAGTTATATCTAAACAAAAAGCAATATTATATAGCTAATATATAACTATATTTTTTAAGCTTTAAGCTTTAATATTAATCTTGCTATAGCTATATATATAGATTGCACTATTTTTTGCTAGTACTATATTGTTTAAGTTAATATTTTTTAAATATATAAATAATTAATCTAAAGTTTATTATAGCTAAATTATATAGTTTATATATTTTAGTAAACTTTTGGTTAGTAATAAATAAGCTTGCTATTTTTGTTATAAAAAGCTTTAAAAATTAATTATTTTAAAGGTTATTTTTTAGAACTTTGAAATTTTTTTTTTGTTATTTTTGTGTTTTTTTAACTGTTTGTTTAATGTTTTTTTTATTTGTTATATATATTTTAGCTACTTTATTAATACTTTAATTAAGTTTTTAGTTTTTTATATTTAGGGTTTTTTTTTTAGTTTTAGTTTTTATATTAGTATAGGAGCGCTTAATAGAAATATTTTTAGAGCTTTTTTTTTAATTGTTTTAGTAGCTTTTATAACTATTATTAGTTTAGCGTTATTAGTAGCTTTTATAATTTTAACAACTTTATTTAAAGTAATTTTTTTAGAAATATAAGTTATATTTAGAATTATAACCTTTTAGTATAGTTTAGTAGTAATAGTTTAGTATTATAAAATATTGTTTATAATAGTGTTATAATAAATATTTTATAAAGCTTTTTTTAAATTAATAATAAACTTAAATAAGTTTATTATTTTAATACTTTTTAAATAAGCTTTAAAAACTTTGCTAAGCTATTTGTTTATTTATTTAGTTAGGTTTTTAATAGGTTTTTTAGTTATAAAATTAATAAAAACTTTATATTTTAATTTATATTTAAACTTTAAAATATATTAAGTTATATTTTTAAGTTTTTTAAAATTATTATATTATTTATTAATTATTTAGTTAGTTTTTATTTATATTAAGTAATAATTTAAATAAACTATTTTATATATTTATTTAATAAGTTTAATAAGCTTAATTTAATAATTAATATAATACTTAAAAATAGTTTTATAGTATTGTTTAGTATTTTAATATAATATTCTTTTAGTAATTATTAGTTTTATATATGTTATAGTATTAAAATTAGCAGTTTTAATAAAAAAAATTGCTTATTAGTAGCACGCTTAATAGTTTAAGCTATAAAGCTTGCCTTTTTTTTAAAACTATATATTTTTAAAAGTTATAGTTATAAACACTAATAATAAAGTTTCTTTTTATAATAAAAAGTTTTTTAAAAAATTAAATATAATAATATATTATTTAGATATAATAGTAATTTTTATATATTTTTAATTAAAAATTGCTTATAATAAAGTATAAAAATTAATAAGATTTTTAATTATTAGATATAATAATATTAAGCTTTTTGCTATTAAATATATAGCTTGCTTTATATATTGCTTTTTTTAGGGCTTTAATTTTGCCCTAATAAAATATTTATATATAAAGCTCGCTAGTAGGTATAGCTATGCTACCCCTACTAAGCCACACTACTAAGCTATACAGCTTAAGTAACTAAGTAATCCTACTACTTATGCCCGATTGGCTCACACCACTGCTAACAGCTATGTGCCAAATCCAACAAATTCAAGGGGGCTAGGTTTGTGGCTAGGTCCCTAGGTAGGTGTGATCAGGGGATTTTAGACAGGCCTAAACCCCCCAGGCCATCATCAATGCTACACGCACTACTTCTCAGCCCCACCACTAGCTCCCAATACCGCCAGTTAGTAGAGGAGTAATCAGATAAACTGAGGGTAGCCCACCCCTGTTGACCTGAGGGTACCCGTACGTTTTAAAAGTAGAAGTGCTCCATAGAATATTTTACCCAATTAAACATGTAAAGCTTACATAGTATATTTAATGTATACTATTTATTTTATATAACAAAAGTTAAAAAGGGGTAAAGCTTTCCTACTTATAAAATATTAATTAATAATTAACTACTAAAACTAAAATATATTTATATTATTACTAAATTGTTTTTAGATTGTTTTTTAATTATTTTTTAATAGTTTTTATTTTGCTATAATTTTTAATAGTGCTTACTATAATAATAGCTATTATTTATGCTAACTATATTTAAAATAAAAAAATTGTTCTAATTATGAAAAAATATATAAACTTTTTAATATTTTTGCTAATTTATAAAAACAAATTAAAAATAATATTATATTTTAATATTATTTAGGTTATAATATTTAAAAAAGTTATATTTAATAAACTTTTATTAATTAAATAAATAAATATAAAATAATATAACAATGATAATAATAACTTTAATATATAAATATAAAAAAATATTTTATTATAATATATTTTTATTTTTAATATATTACGATTAGATTACTAAGCTATTTTTAGCAATTAAAAACTTAAAACTTAATATTTTTATTATATAGCTAGTATTTCTAAAATACTAAAAATATCAACTTATAGAATTATATTTATTATTTCTACTAAAGTACTATAAAAATTTAAAACTAAAAAGCTATAAAAAACTATAAGTTTTTTTATTATAAAAAATTATTTATATAATATTTAGTATTATTAATTACTATTTTTAACTATAACTTTTTTATTTAAAAATATATTTATAATATATTATATATATAAATATATATAAAAAAAAGCTTGCTTTTATATATTTATAGAATTATTTTATTATATTAAAATTATATTTAATTTTAAATATTATATTATTAAATTAAAAGCTTATATAAAAATAATTAATATTTAAATAATTATTATTAAATATATAAATCTAATAAAAAATATTTCTAAAACAATTATAAAATAATTTTAAACTAATTTTTAATATATATAAACATATTAAATAAATTTATATATAATTTAAAAAAAATATTGTTTGTCTAAAATAATAAAATATATATTAGTTTTATTTTTTAAAATCAAACTATAATATAAAATATATAATCTTAATCTATTATTATTTCAAACTTTATTAATAATATAATAAAAAATTAATAATATATAATAACTTATATTATATTATTTAATAAATAGTTTAGCTATATTATAGTCTAATTATTTTTTTTACTTAGTTCTTATTAAATATTATAACTTTTTATTATTTATTTTAGAGCCTATAGCAAATAAGGACTATAGTTCTAATATTAATATATAGAATATATATTACTTGTTTATAAGTAATTAAAAAAAACAGTTTATTTATAGTAAGATTTTATTTATAACTTAAATTAGTTTAATACTTATATTTTAAAAATAAATAAAATTTATATTAATAAAATTTTTCTATTTATTTAAGTTTAATATAAAGTTATATATTAGTTTATTATATTAAAAAACTATAAAGCAATACTATATATTATAATAATATTATATAATAAATACTACTACTTTTTACTACCCGCTACAAAAGCTTTACGTTTTATTATTATATTAATTATTTAAATTATCTAATAGATTAACTAACTATTTATAAGCTTAAATAAATATTACTAGTATTATAAGTTTTATTATTTATTAATATATATTAAATATATTTTTAATATTAAAAAAATTAAAAGTTTTTTTTACTAAAAATTAAAAATATTTTATTATAAATATTTATTATAGTTTTGCTAATATAGATTATTTCTAGTATATTATTTATAAATAGCAGATTTTGCTTTTTTTAAACAGTAATAAAAATATTACACTAGCTTTATTTTAAACTAATAAATAAAACAAAAAAATATATATAAATATAATACTATTTATATTTATATATTATTATTAATTAATTATTATATTTTAGTATATTTAATATATAATATAATTATACTCTAACTATATAATTATTTATTTTTACTAAAAACAAACTAAGCAATAAAGCCTTAATAAAATATAAAGCTTTATAGTTAATATAAATTATAAATATATAAAAAATATGTTTTATTACAAAATTATTTAGGTTTAATATTTTTATAACTTAAAAAAAAATATATATATAATTCTAAATTGTTCTTAAATTATGCTAGGATTGTTTTTTATATATTTTAGCACTTTTACTTATATAATATTTTATAAATTTTAAAACTACTATAATATACTATTATATATTTAAGCAAGTTTTTTATATTTTAAAAAATAAGTATATTATAATAATTAAATAAAAATATATTTATAATATAGAGCTTTTTAAAATAATTTTAAACCAAAGTTAAAATATTATTTAAAGTTTAAATTAATATTTATAAAAAAAGTTTAAACTTAAATAGCTTTTATAATATTATATTATATTAATAATAAAGCTTTACTAGATATATTTTAAATATAGGATTAAATCCCTGCTTAATAAAAATTGTTTTATAAATATAAAATTATAATATAATATATTAATATTTTTGTTATATTGCTTAAATATATAAAATTATAATATAATATATAATAAAATTATTAATATATTATTTAAAAAATAATCTAAAAATAATTAAAAAATATTTTTTAATACTAATAATTTTAATAGCTAGATTTTTTTTTTGTAAAAACTAAGCAAACTATAAAAAATATTTTTTAATTATAAAAAAGTTTTGCTAAGCAAAATTAAAAATTTTTTATAACAACTAGAACTTAATCTTAAAAAATACTAATATAGTTAAAATTATATATATAGCATTATATTATTAAACTAAAAATATATTTTTTTAGTTCAAATAATTAATAGTATTAAAAAGTATAATTAAAATTTAATATTAAAAAATAAAGCTATTTAAATATTATAAATTCTAACAATATATTATAATATTAAAATTTTAGGCCGATTTAATTTTGCTTTATAGCAATATAATAAGTAATAAATATTTAGTTATTGTTTAGTTTTTTACTAACTTAAATTTAAAAACAAAAGTATAAAAAATAAAAAAATTATTTATTTAATAAAAAACAAGTATAATTATAAAACTGCTGCTAAACTATCTAACTATTAATTAAAAGCTTATAGCAAAATTATGTTTTATTAATTAATAGTTTAAGCAATAACTAATTAGAAATAAATATATTTAATATTTAAAGTAATAATAATAACTTTATGTTTTATTATAATAATAATGTTTTATTATCTAGTATTTTAATATAATTTTATAGATTAAACTTTTAGGGCCAAATATTTATTTAATTTTTGCAAACCTTTTATTAATAAATAATATAAAATTAAACTAATATTTAATAAAACTAAATAGCTTTCGAAAAATAATAATTTTAGTTTGAAAAATAACAAAAAGAAATAAATAAACAAAATAAAAAAGCAGTACTAGAGTTAAAAATATAAAAACAAGCTACTACTGCAAAAAAAAAGAAAAGAACTTTAGAACTATAGTATAAATTATAGCTTAAGCGCGAAAAAATGCAGTAGGAGTAGTAGTATTAGCTCTAGTAACTAAGTAAATATATAATGTTTAGTTTATTTATTATTTCTAGATTATTTCTGGATTGTTTTTTAATTATTTTTTGATTGTTTTTGAGCTAATAT
>JAJNNX010000118.1:0-18194 GCA_023159155.1 Ustulina deusta | reverse complement strand
AATATTAGAACTAAATAATAATATTTTTTTTATAGATATTTTATTAAATAGTAAATTTTTAATAGTTTTTTAGGACTATTATTTATAAAGCTATAAAAAAGCAAAAAAGCAAAAGTCTTAAGGGCTAAATAGATAGCGTTTTTTTTTTTTTTTTTTTTTAATATTTATAATATATAAGCTTAAATTAAAAAAAGTTTATTTAGTTAATAATACAAAATATAATAGTTCTGTACCTCTAGAGTTAATTAATTAAAAAAAAAAAAACTTTAATAAAAATATATAATTAGTGCGAACTAAATAAAATGTTTAAAAAAGAAAAGATTTATTTAAATATTTATTTATATTTTGCTATATAACTTAAAAAAACTTAATTAATTAAAAAAAGTATAAAAATATTAAAACTTACTAATTAAAAAAAAAAGCTTTTAGTTAAAGTGTTATATAAACGTGAAATAGTTCTAGCTTAGGATTTTAGCAAAATTAGAAAAATATATAATAAAATTATACTATTATATAAAATCTAGATAATACTATATAAAGCTTAGTAAATAAAAGGAATCTTTATTTTTGTATTATTATAAAAAAGAGTACTAAATATATTTAAAACTTAACTTATAAATAATATATTAAAAAAAAAATATGGTATATATTAGAATATATAGTTTATAGTAAAAACAAAAATAAAAAGCTTAGATTAATTAACTCTATTACTAAACTAAATATAGTTATAATCTGAAATACTTTTTTATTAAAAAACTATAATAAATTTGCTAAAAAATTTGCTATATATAAAATCTTATTAGTAATTAACTTTTTTTTAAATATAATTAAGTGCTTTTATTTTTTTTTAGTTAAGTGCTAATAGTTTTTTTTATACTACTTAGAATTCTATAAATAATAATACTTCTTTAGGGCAGTTAGCCGAATACTATATAATATTATACCTAAAAAATACAAACTATTCTTTGATAATATAGGAGTTAAAAGGCTTATTACTTGTTATAATAATTAAAAAGTTGCCCCTGGCGTACGGCAATTTATCCTTGAACATATTAAAAATATTAATATAGTCTTGCTAAATTTCGAATTAATAAGTATTACTGCAAGCAGTATTAAAAGCGAATAGTGTAGGCTAATAGTAATACTAGTTGGATATTTTTATAGAACTAATAGTTGTAAACCTATAAGGGCCAAAGTACTTAAAATTCTAGAATAGATAGCATGTAGCAATATTACAGAAATAAAAGCTTTTTTAAAAATAAGTAGTTATTATTAAATATAAGTAAAAATATATGTTATAATAGTACTTTTATTAACTATACTTTTTTAGTATAATATTAAGTTTGTTTAAAAAAATAATTAAAAGCAAGCAATAATAATATTATAATAAGCTTTAATAATTATTTTTTGCTTAATTACTTTAGATTATAAAGCTAAAAAAATCTAGCTAAAAATTAATGTTTTAAAAAAAGAATAAAGTGCTATATTTTATTAACTAATCAAAAATAAAATATATTTGTTTAGATATAAGTTAGGAATTTAAAAAAAACCTAAATTAAATTATAACGTAATAAAAAAGGAGTGCTTAGAAGTTGTTAAGGCTTTTTGCTAACTATAAAACTATTTATATAAAATTAGATTTTATTTAAAAATAAATATAAAAGTACTAATTATTTAGCTAAACAATAGATTTTTTATATTACTTAGTATAGTTTTAACCTAATAGGTTGCTTTTATTAAAATGTTTGATTTTAAATTATATTATATTTTTAAAAAAAAACATATAGTAATAGACAGACTATTATATAAATTAAAAAAATTATTAAATAAGTTAAATAATTAATAAAAAAAAATATAAAAGATTTTATTAATTTTTAATTTTATATTATAATAGTTAAACTAATAATTATTTTAAATATTAATGCTTTTTTTAAACTAAAGCAAAAATAGTTAATATATTTATAAAAGCTAGTAATATATTTTATTACTAAAAGCTTGTTTAATTGTTTTATAATAGTAATATAAAAAAAAAGTCTATAAAAATTAAGCTTTTTAATTTTTTATTTATAAAAATTGCTTTTAAAAAAACATAAAACTATTGTATTAGATTTAATATTATATTAATAACTTTAATAATTAAAAATATTTTTTTTAAGAAAGCTATATATAACTAAAATATTAAAACTAGAATTTTATATATTATAGAATTACTATTTAATATTACTAGAAAAACTTATATAAAAATATTAAAAATGTTTTAAAAAGTTATAAATTATACTAATAAATATAAAACAAGCAATCTAAAAAAAAATATTATTATAATAAAGCTAAAGATATATTTATAAGCTAGATTTTTAATATTTAATTTATGTTTAATAATAATAGGTTTAAAGCAATTATTAAAGCTAAATATAAAATATTAGTTTATTTTAAAGCAATATTATTTTAATTAGCTAATTTTAAAAGTATTGCTTAATTTATTAAATAATATATTATTTATTAGTATAGTACTTCTATTAAAATTAAATATAATAATAGTTCTAAAAATAAAAAAGAAGTTATAATAGTTAAAGTATAACTTAGGTTTATAATAATTTATAGCGTAATATATTATTTCTAAAGCTAAAAACTTGTTAAGTTAGGCTATAAAGCAATTATTAGTAGCTTTAAAAAGGTAATTTAAAGAATAAAAAAAAGCTAGACTAAATAATTTAATAAAATAATCTAGGCTAATAAAACTATTATTTAATATTATAGCTATAGTATATATAAAATAGTTTATAGCTAATTATTAATTTTATTAATTAAAAATATTATTTTAATATAGTAAATTATTAATTAGTAAAATATTTTTAATTATATATTTTTTTTAGTATATAAGGTATAGCAATTTAGAAAAAAAAAAAAAATATAGCTAAGGTCTAATATATTATTACTAAAAAAAAACGTTAAGCTATAAAATGGGCTAATTAGCGATATGCTTATAAAGTCTGCTTTATAGTTTTAAAAAAAAGAAATTTTATTTTTATGTTTAATATTTTATTAAATAATAATAAATTTTAAAGCGCTAAACTTTTATATAAATAAAAAGGCTTATTTTTTATAATATTTAAAGAAAAGAATAAAAAATATAAAATAAAAAAACCAGGGGAACATATAAAAGCAAAAATTTATATATTAAATAGCTTATAATTATTTATTAAAAATAAAGCTAAATATTAGGAACTAGTTAATTTTATTACTAATAAATAAATAATAAGCTTACTAAAGAACAATTATTATAAAAAAAATATAAATATAGCTAGAATAGCTTTAATTAAAGCTATAATATAATTAAATAAAGATTAAATAAGGCCTAAAATATAGCTAGACATAGCTAAAATATAGCTTAAATAAGCTTAGATATATTTAGATATAATTTAAAATATAGCTAAATATAGCTAAAATATAGCTTAAAAAAACTATAATATGGTTTAAATAAGCTAAAAATATTAGAATATAAACAAAACAATTAAAAGAAATTAAAAAATTATTAATAATAGAACTTTATTATATTAAATTAAGATTTTAATTAAAATAGGCTTACAAACTAGGTATTTAAGCTTTAATAATTTATAATTAAAAAAAAAATCTATTAATTAGTAAGTAATATTTTTTTAAATTTAAAAACTAGAAAAATAAATATAACTAAAGTCTATAGATCTAGTACTATATATTATAATAATATTGTTTTAATTAGCTTAGATCTACTATAAAGTAATATTTGTTACTTATATTTTTGCTTTTTTTTATTATTTTTATACTACTTTTTTATTTTTAAAAATTTGCTTTAAAATAACAACTTTACTACTACTTTATAAATAGATTAATTAAAAAATATATAAAATACTATATAATAATCTTTATTTAATTAGTTTAAATTAAGAACCTTTTTAGGTTATTTTGTTTATTTAAATTTTTATTTTTATTTTTTTAAGTTATTATAATATATAAATAAGCATATTTAGTATTACTTATATAATATTTGTAGTTTAGCTCGCTAATTAAATAAATATAATTGTTATAAGTGTTAAACTATAAAAGATTTATTAATTTATATTTAAAAAACAGCTATATTTTAAAATAACTATTGTTTTTAAACTTTTAGAATTAATAAATATATAATTAGCAAAAAATAAGATTAGAAATTTTAGTTAATTAAATAGCAAATATTATTATTTATATTAGATAATTAAGTATTATAAAAAGATATTTATTAAATAAGCTATTATAACGTAGCTTAATATAAAAAGGTATAAGTTTGCTAGTAAATATTATAACTACTTTAAATATAGCTTTATTATTAAATATTATAAAAAATAAAAAATAAACATTCTAGCATATATATTAATTAGTAGTATAGCTATTTAAAGCTTTAATAATAAAATAATAAAAAATTTAGTAATTATTATTAAATATTTTTGTTAGCTATATATAAAAATTAAAAAAAAATATAAAGTTTATTTATTTATACTAATTAAAAAAGCTATAATATTTGTTTTAATTATATTTAAAAGTTTTTTTTTAAATAACGTATAGCTTTATTAGTTTATTCAAGTTTTTTAGTAATACTATATGTTTTAGAACTATAGTTTTAAAAAAGTATATGTTTAAAAAAAATATAGCTAAAATTATTAAAACTATACTAGATTTTAACTAAAAATATATAATATATTACAATTTAGTATTAAATAATAATAAAAATAGTATAATAGTTGTTTTAAAAATATAACTTATATATTAATTAGTTTAATTAAAATATTTATTAGTTTTAGTATATATTATTTTAATTAGTATCTAATTGTTAAAGTTTTTTTTATAACTTAGCTTTTTTTTGATTAATTGTAATAAAAAATTAAGATTATATAAGCTAGCTTAAAACAAAAGATCTTTATAATTAAAAAAAAAAATAATTAAATATTAAGTTTATTAGTAGTAAAATAGTATAGCTAAAAATAATATATAAGATTTAATATATATAATAGTAGGTTAGTTAGTATAAAAGCTTTAAATATATTCTGATTAATAATATTTGTTTTCTTTTAGATTATTTGAACTTTTAAATTAATTTATAAAATAATTAAAACTTAAAGCTTTAATTATTTATTAGTAATCTAATCAAATATAAATATATTTATATAGTATTTAGTATAGTTAATATAAAAATAATAATTGTATAGTAAATAAAAATAATAAAAAAAGCTAGTATATATTTTTTATTTTAAAATAATTAATTATTAGATATTATAAAAAATAATAAAAAATAAAAATATATATTGCAATATATTATATATAAACTAATTGTTATAAATTAAATAAGTAAAGTTAAAAATATAAAAAAGTATAAATATAAATATAGTTTATATAAAAAAATAAATAAATAAGTTAAAAAAAATAGCTAACTTATATAAAACTAATAAATATTATTTTTTATAAAGTAATATAAGTAGGAAAGCTTTAATTAGTACTTTTTTTTAATAATAACTTATATTAAAAAAGAACTAATAAAACTTTTGCAAAAAAGTAATATAGACTAACTAGACCTATACTAGTTTAGTAAACTTTATATTTAATTTTTAACTATTTATTTTCTAGCTAATATATTTTATATTATTAGTTTTTAGATTTTATTTATTAATATATAGACTATATATTTATTATATTTTATTTATATTTCTAATTATTAATATATAGAACTAATATTTTGTTTTAATATTAAAACTATTATATAATTAGTTTATTTTAGTATTATTACTTTAAATTATTATATTTAAAATGTTTTAACTAATTTATTTAAAGTATTACTAAAAGGATCTAAAAAATATATATGCTTTTTTTAATAGTATTATTACTATTGTGCTATTTAAGCTAGTATAATATATATTATTAAGTGAACCGCTATATATAAGTTATTATAATAAAAAACTATTATTTTATTTTTGCTAAAAATATAGGAATATTTTATATAATTATAAAACTTTTTTAAGTATTATAACTTAAGCTTTTTATAACTTGTTTAGATCTAGACTAATTAATATATTTTAAAAAATATAATAGTATTAGTAGCTAAATATATTAAAAGTTAGTATATTAATTATTGTAGCAATTGGTTACTTTAAACTATAGGTAGTATTTAAAGGTATTTTTGCATAGATATTCTTTTAGGCTTAAAATAGAAGCTTTGATAAGAACTACTTTATTTTTTAATTTTTTAAAAAGTAGGATAGATTTATTAGTTTTATAGTATTTGGAGCAATTAGGGCAACTAAAGCTAAGTATATTTTTAATTATTAGTTTATTATAATTTATAATATTAAACAAAAAATATTATATATTATAGATTTTATTAATAATAATATAATAATTAATATTTACTAAAAAGTTTTTGTTGCTTTTAATTGTGTTTAGAAATTATTATTTAATAGTTACTTGTTTAGATTTAAGCTTATAGTATTAACCCCTAATATTTAACAAAATAATAGCTAGCGCTATAGTTATTTTTATAGAACTTATATATTTTTAGTTTTTTATAAGCTAAAGCTTTAGAAAAAAATAATAAATATTATAAATAAAAAACTTTATAATTTAAACAAAAATATATAAAATAATTTGTTAAAATATTATAAAAATTATATTATAGTTTATATAAAAAAGCTAGTTTTAGATTTCTAGTTATAGATTTAATTGATTTAGCTAGCTTAGCTCATTTTTTAATAAAATTAGTTAATTTTTTAGTTAATTATTTTATTTACTAATTTCTAACTTATAAAACTTTACCTAAAATATTATAAATATTTATAAGATTTAATTGTAAAAATATATAGTTAATATAATTTAAAATACAAAAATATTTCTTTATTATTATAGTGCTTAGTAGTTAATAGAATTAGGATTTTTATTAATATGCTTTTTTATAATAATTATTAATATATAAATAATAAATTTTTTAAAAAATAATTAATCTTTTTTTTTATTTCTGAAAATATTTAAATAATTAATAGCTTTAGTGCTTAGATTATTAATGCAATAATTAAATAAAAACAATATATTTGAGCTAATACTATAAATATTAAAATATAACTTATTATTTAGTTCTATAAGCTAAATATAAAAATAGCTTATAAATAATTATTTAGACTATTTGATTATTTTATTGTTTAATTTATAAAACTTAATAAAAAAGTAGTTATAATTATATTAATTCTTAAAGTTAAATAAGTAATACTTAGTAAGCTTAAGCTTTTTAAAATAAGTAGTAACTAATTAAATTATTTTTTTATTATAGTTATTAATAAATAAGAATAGATTGCTTATTTTATTAATTTAGTTCTTAGGCAAAATAAAAAATACTAATAATTTATTTATAATTATTAAATATAAGCTTTTAAAAATATTATTAATTAATAAACTTTAAAACTACTTTTTAATATATTTTTTTTGTTTTATATATATAGTTTTTTTATATATACCTAAAATAATTAATAGAACTATAGTCTAGTATATATTATTTATGTAGTATTGCTTTTTAAATACTTAGGTATTTTTTTTTAAAATTTATAACTTAGTAGCTAGAAATTAATACTTAATAACCTAGTAGTAAGCATTAAAATTATAAAAAATTGCCTAAATATTATTAAAGAAATAAAATTATATATTAGGATTATAGTTACTAAAATAAAGCCTTTTTTTTAGTTAATACTACTTAAAACAAAAAAATAATTAATAATTACTTTATTTTATAAAGCTAATTAATTAATAAGTAATAATATAAATAAAAAATATATATTTTATAGATTTTTTTTTTAAATTAAGTTAGATTTTTTTATAATAAATATTTTTGTTTCCTAGTTTATTTATAAAAAAATAATAGTTGCTGGATTGCTTAAAAGGTTAATATAAAGCTGATTAAAAAGTACTTTAGTAATTATGCCTAAGTTTAAAGGACTTAGTTAAAAACGCAAGTATTTTAATATATTTAATTTTAGTAAATAATATTAATTTTTTTTTAGTAGTAAAAAAGCTTAAGCTATAATCTATAAAAGATTTGCTTACTAGTAAATTTTTTTTATATTTTAGGAAAATAATATATATAGCAGTATAAAAAGTTGTTTTATATTAAATTTCTTTACTAATTAGAAGTTTTAGAAAAAATATAATTTATAAATATGTATAGTTAATTAAACAAATACTAAAAAGCCTAAAAATTAAAAAGCTGTTTAAAAAGCGATAAGTATATAAAAAAAACAAAGAATTAAATTATTAAAAATAAATATAAAAACTAAAAAAGTTTAGTAATAAAGATCTAAAAAAAATAAATAACTAATTAGTTATAGTTTAGGTTAGTTATTATAGTCTAAGAATAAAAACCTAATAATTTGGGAAGTTTATAGTAGGGCTAGTATATATGTACAAGAAATAAGTCTTTAGTTATAAAATAAAACGTATTTTTAAAGACTTTAGAAATTACAGAACAAGAAGTATAAAAAGTGTATGTTTTTAATTAAAGCTATAAAAAACTTCTTTTTTACGTAAGTATAAATAAATAGACAATTAATATAAAATATTAAATAAGAATTAAAGATTTATTTTTATTAATTAATTATTGCGTTTTTATTTATATTTATGTATTAGATTTTGATTTAATCTATACGAAGATCTATAAGTTAAAAGATGTAGTCCGATATAAAAGGATTAAGTAGGTTTGGTTGGTTTTAGTGTACGATATGCCGATTAGGAGCCCTGCTCTATTTTATTAGTTTTTATATGTTAGGTTTATTAGCTAAAAATATCAGTTTTTAATTATAGATTATATTGTAAAAAGTATTAAGTAATATTAATTTTTGTTATTTTATTAAAAATATTAATAAAATAAAGCAGAGCTTTTAATCGGTATATTATATATTAAAACTAACTAAATTTATTTAATTGTTTTATATTAGACTATGTTTTTTAGTTCGTAGATCTTTATATATATTAGCTTAAAATTTAATATATAAATATAAATAAAAACGCAACAATTAATTAATAAAATAAATCTTTAATTTTTATTTAGTATTTTGTAATAATTATTTGTTTTTTTGGATATAAAAAAGAAGGAGTTTTTTATAGCTTTAAATAAAAACGCGCGTTTATTATACTTTTTGTTCTATAATTTCCGAGAGGTCTTTAAGAATATGTTCTACTTTATAACTAAAGACCTGTCTTTTATATGTGCGTACTAGCCCTACTACAATATATATAATAAAAATTAATAATTAATAATTTAAAAACTAAATATTTTAAATTATTAATTTTAGTTATAATATTATTATTAGTATTAAATAATTAATAATAATAAAAAACAGGGCAACTTAAAACTAAAAACAACTAAAAATAATAAAGATAATCTAGAGCGCCTACTACTAGAAAACTAGTATAAATACTATATATATAAAATAAGTATTGCTTTAAGAAGTTTAAAAGCTTTTATAGCTATTCGAACCCCTAAATATAGCCGAAGATCAGTTGATTCGGGCCGCAGGCGGCCCAAATATAGCTAACAATTAACGTGCAGCCACATTCGCAGCTGCTAGCGGGCCGCTAGTACTAGCCCTACTACAAACTTCCCTTATTTGGAGCTTTATTCTTTAGATAGCTTTGAATCTAACTGCAGGGCTAAAAATACCAAAAAAAACAATACAATACAACACCCACTCGAACCCCTAGGCCTTAACAGCCTAGAAAAGAAAAACCAGCCCTAACCCACTAGGCCACCAAGCCCTTAATCAGCCAATTGCTAAACCGGTCGCATATTACAATTAATTTCCCTTGGTCTATAGTTTCTTCCTTTGGTCCGTATGCCTCGTATAGCATAACCCTTTAGCCCTTCAAATAACCTATTCTTTTGTATTCTATTAATATATTCCTATATAAAATATATATAATTCTATCTAGACCTAATATATATAGCAGTATTTACTAATATTTTGTATTAGAACTTAAATAAGTACTATAGTTAGCTACTACTTCGAACCCAAATTAAATCTTTATATAACTATAGTAATATTTTTTAATAATATATATATAGGTCGGAGTTTATAAAATAAGCCTTGATTAGCTTTATAAATAGATTTTTATAAATAATTCTAAAAATTGCAAGTATAAACGCAACCCTATATAAATTAGTATAGGTAGCTGCTCGTACGCAAAAAAAAAATTATAGATTAGCAGCGCAGCAATAATATATTAGCAGTGCTATATATACACATACAAAATAGCTAATTAGCGCAGCAATAAGACATTAATTAATTAGTAGTACTATAATAACTATATAATATATATAGTATAAACAAGTCTATATATAAAATAATATAGAGAGTTGTTTATATATAATAAAATAACTAATTAGTATAGCAATAACAAACTAATTAATTAGTAGTACTGCAATAATTATATAATATATATAATATAAACAAGTTCACATATAAATAGTATAGGTAGTTATTCGTACGTAACTAAATAACTGATTAATATAATAATAATAATTCGTTAGTGCTATGTTATACGTGTAATAATAACAAACTAATCAGTAATGCAACTAACTATATAAATTTATATAGTGCAAATAAGTTTATATATAAAATAAGATAAAAAGTTGCTTATATATAATAAATTACATAGTTAATATAATAATAGTAATTTAACTAATTAGCGTATTATATATATAATATTATATATATATTACTATATAATTTATATAAACAATTGTTTATATGCCTATATTTTTTATATAATATACTAATTAATCGGCATAGCAAACAAATAAACTGATCGGTATAAACGGTGTAGGGCTAATCGGAAAGCCTTTGCATAGGTGATTAATGTATGTGCAAATAGGTTCGCATAGAAAATTATATGTACGCCTGCTCGTACGCAACTAAAAACGTAATAAACTAGCTAATTAACAGCAAGTGTAACAAAATAGCTAAAAATCGCTAATCAACAGCAAACAAGGTATAATATATTAATATAAACATATATACATATAAATTAGTATGGGTGGCTGCTCGTACGCGTATATATTAGCTAAATTGCTAATTAATCATATATATAACAGCTAAACTAGCTAATATATATATATAACTAATTAATGCAGTATATAGCTAAATTAACCGATTAGTAGTAGAGCAGTTTATTAATTGGCTAGCTAATTAATAGCTTCTTTTAAACCATAGGTATAAAAATATATTTATATATAAATTATATAGGGATTTACTTATATAGCTATAAAACATAAAAACTAAACGTATAACTACTAAAACAAAGAACTAGCTAATTAATAACATAATAATTTATTGATTAAAACTATAAATAAACGCTTTTTTATAAGCTATAAATATGTTTATATATAAATTTATATATAAATATGTTTGTAAGCTACTAAATATAAAAGGCCTAGCTAATTAATAACGTAACTAAATAATTAACAATACGTATAGCTAATTAATAATATAGAAAGCGATATATAGCGTTAATATTGCAACAAAAATAACGCTTTTAAAACAAAGCTTTAAAAACAAAGTCTAAATAGTGCTTCTTTTAGACTATATATATTCGAGCTAATTTTTATATAAACTATATAAGTACTTGTTTATACAGTAACTTATATAGGAACTAACTAATTAATAGCTTAAAAGCCTAAAAATAACAAAAAATAATAAAAATGCTAAATATGCTAAAAACGCTAGAAATACTAAAAATACTAAAAACGGAAGTATATATATAGCTAATAAAGGCTTGGAGCAGACCTTCCCGTAAGCTATAGCGCTATAAACGTATTTATATATAAAATATATAGGGATCTATTCGTAGGACTATTTATAACAGAGGATCCGGTTAACTACTAATAAAACGTTAACTAAACAAAGGGTTTTTTAAAGCAATAGCTTTCTATAGATAATATATATATAAGTAGGTTTATATATAAACTTATATAGCAACTTGTTTATATAAGTATTTAAATATAGACTTAACTAATTAATATAAATAATTAATTAATATAAGTAGTAATATATATAGCTAGCTAACAAGGCAATTTAGCTAATCAACGCAGCAAAGTTAGCGATTAGTAATTATAAGCTAGAATAAAAGTTTTTCTAGAAGCTATATATTTACAAGCTAGTTTATATAGTAACTTATATAGGATTTAGCTTGTAAGTATATTTAAATAAAGATATATTTACAAAGCAATTAGCTAATTAACTAACTATTTAACTGATTAGCGGCGTAGAACAAAGAACTTTTTTTAGATTAGAAAGCATATAAATATATTTGTATACAAATAATATATAGGTCTACTCGAACAACTTTTTAATAAAAAAACTAACTAATTAACTGACTTAAGTAATATAACTGCTTTAGCAATATAACTAACTTAGCAATATATATAGCTAGCTAACAAAGCAATAAGCTAATTAGGCTAATTAACACGTATTACTAGCGATAAGCTAACAAAGCTTAAAAAACAAAAGCAATTAGCTAATTAATATATTATATATATAGCGTACAAGTAAAAGCACGTTCGTATATAAATTTATATAGCGGACTGCTTAAACGTGTATATAAACATATAAACTAACTAATTAATACAAAACTAGACTAAATCAGCTAATTAACACGTATAGCTAGCCTAGCTAACTAACTAAAGTAACCACTTAAAAGCTTCCCTAGACTCGGACAGCTGCAAACAAGTTCGTATACAAAATTATATGGCGGGTTGCTCGTACGTATATTCTGGCAAAGGACTCGGCGGTAAGTGCGTATAGCTAAAGCAGCAAGGGCAGCAAGGCTGATCAACGTGGCTAAGCTGGCTTGGTTGGTCGTACGGACATATAAACGGACTAATCAATACAAACTAGGCTTCCCGGAAAGTGTATAGCCATAAGCAGACTTATATATAGATTTGTATAGGAAGCTGCTCGTAGATATATTTATATAGGGAATTGGCTATTCGTAGGTTGGCTAATCGCCTAGCTGACTGATCGGCAGTATATTAGCTAGGTTGGTTTTCTAACTAGGTTGGTCTTTGCGCAGAGCTAGCATTAAGGCAATTAACAGTTTATAAACATATTTGTATAATAATTTATATAAAAAAACATCAAACGATTGATCTCCGATTATAAGTTATGCTTTAAAAAGCAATAAACATTTATAAGCATTATTATATATAAATTTATATAAAAAACTGCTTTATTATAGCTTTACTAAAAATACTATTAAAAAAAAGCAAAGCAACTTAATATTAAAAACAACTAAAAATAATAAAAACAATCTAGAACGCTTACTATTAAAAAACTAGTATAAATACTATACATATAAAATAAGTATTGCTTTAAGAAGTTCGAAAGCTTTTATAGCTATTCGAACCCTTGAATATAGCTAAAGATCATCCGATTCGGGCCGCAGGCGGCCCGAATACAGCTAACAATTAACGTGCAGCCACATTCGCAGCTGCTAGCAGGCCGCTAGCACTAGCCCTACTACAATAAAATAAAATATTTTAATAAAAACTTAAAAATAATAATTAATCTAGCTAAATAATTTATTTTTATTAGTTTAATTTTTGCTTATAATTATAGTTAAATTTTTTAATTATAAATAATAAAATATAAATTTAAAAATATAAAAAAATATTAATTAATATAATTAAGCGTTAAAAAAATATTATTAAATATTAAAACAATTTTTTAAAAATAAAATAATTATTTTAGAAATAACTAAAACTAAAAAAATATAAAAAAAGCTTAAGATTTTAAAACCTAAAATAAAAAAAGTTTATATAATAACTTTAAAAAAAAAAAAAACTAAGCTACTATTAAAAAAATTTTACAAAATTTTTAAAATTATTTTTATTAAAATAAATAAAAATAATTAAGTAAAAAAACTTTAAAAAAAACTTATTATAATTAAATTTATAATAATTAAAAATAATTATATTAAATTATTTAAAAAAAAACTTAAAAATAATTAATATTTTATAAAAAAAAAGAAATTTAAATTAATTAAGTAATACTATAAAAAACTTTTAATAATAAACTAATTTTATTTAAAAAAAAAAAAACTTTAAATATATAAAGTTAATATAAAACTTTTTGTTTTTTTAATTATTATATTTAAAATTTTAAAAATTTTATTATTATTATAACTAAAATTTAATATAATACTAAAACTTAATAATAATAAAAAATATTTTTAAACTTTATTTATATTAAATATTTATATAGTTTATTTTATTTAAAAAAAAGTTTATAAATAAATTATTAATTATAAATTTTATTAAATAAAATATAAACTTAAATATTATTTTTATTTTATTTATATTTAAACTTAAATTAATTATTAATAAAAAAAATATATTTAAAAAATTAAATTATATTAGTTTTAAATATTAATAATATTTATAATAGTTAGTATAGTCTATATAGTCTTAGGTATAGTTTTAGCAAAACTTGCAAGAACTTTAGACCTATATAGCAATAAAATAAGAAATCTGCGCACGGACCAACCTAACTCTATAACTATATATATAAAGTTTATATTTATTTATTTTATAAATTTTGATTTTTTTTTTTTTTTTTTTTTTAGCTTAAAATCTTTATTTATAATATTAATAAACTAGCTATAAAATTTTTATTTAACTAATTATAATATTACTTTAAGCTTATTAATTATTTATTAATAAATATTTAATAAATATATATTTTTTATTTTGCTATAATTAATAAAATATAAATAAACTTTTTTTTTTAGTTATATATTTAATATAAAAAATTATATATTTTATAATATAAATTTAATTTTAATATAACTTTAATAAAACTTTTAATTTTTATATTATTTAAAAGCTAATAAACTATAAAAAACTTAACTTTAAATATTTTTATTTTATTTTTAGTTTTTAAACAATTAAAACAATATTAATTTTTAAATATAGTTAGCTTTTGATTATTAAATAATTTTAAAATTTCTTTTTTTATAAAAAAAAAAAAATTAAATATTAGATTTTTTTATAAACGTTTTAAACAAACTAATACTTAAAAATAAATCTAAAAAAAACAAAAAGTTAAAACTTAAAAAAGTAAAATTTAAATTAGAACTAAAACAACTTAAAATAAATAATATATTTAAAAATATAGCACTAAATATTATAGCTATATAAGTTTATAATTTTATAATAGTTCTAATAAAACTTTTTTAATAAATAACAAAAATAAAGTATTAATTTTTTAATATGTTTATTTTAATATTTTTAAAAAATAACTATAATTTAATAATAAAAAATATATTTAAAAATATTAATTTTAAATTTTTTAGTTTTATTGCTTTATTTATTTTTTATTTTATTAGTTTATGTTTTAGTACTTTAAACTTTATTTATAATAAAAAAACTAAAATATAAAAAACTAATTCTAGTAAGTTTATAAAAAATAAAACTTTATTTAATAACTAGGTTTATAAACTAATAAAAAAACTAAATAAAAATATTATTATATTTTAAACTAAAAATAATTAATTTTAATATATTATAAAGTAATTAAAAAAACATTTTAAAAAATTAATAAAAATATATTTTTAATTAATTAAAAAACTATTTAATAATATTACTAAAATAATTTAAACTTTATTAATAATTTATTATAATTTTAATTAAATAGCTATTATTTATAAAATATTTTAAGTTTATATATATAAAACTAATAAAAATATTAAGAAATTTATTTTTATATTTAATAGTTTAGTTTAAAAATATTAATTTATTAAATTATAATAAAAATATAAATTATAAAACTATTTTTATATAAATTTAAATATTTTTTATAAATTATTTATTAATAAAATTATTAAATTAATATATACTACTAAATAAGTTTATAAAAATTATTAATAAACTGAAATTTATTAGTTTAATTAAACAAAAATCTAATTTAAATAATTAAGTTTTTAGCAAACTAGCTTACTAATTTTTAGTTAATTTTAAAATTTTTAAAATATTTATTTTAAAACAATTAAAACAAGCGCTAATTATAAAAAAAAAAAAGCTTATTAAAATAATAAAACTTATTTTATTTATAATAATAAAAAATATATATTAATTAATTATTTTAATTAAAAGTTTAAAGTTTTAAATATTTAACTAGTAAAAAAAAACTTTAATAAAAATAGCTCTAGTAATTTATCCGATTTAAAAAACAAATAAAACTAATAAAAAAATTTTTATTAGTTTTTTTATTTATTTTAGCTAAAATATATAACTAAAACAAATTAATTATTTTTAAAATATTTATTTAATTATAAATTAATAATATTAAAATTTATATTTTTTTAATAATTAGTTATAAGTTTATATAATAAATTAAGCAATAATTAAAAATAAAAATTGTTTAGCTAGCTAAACTTTAAAAGCTTTATAATTATTAAAATAAAATAGTTAATAAAGTTTATAAATATTTAATATATATTATAAAAATTAATTATTAATAATTTAAAAATTAAATATTTTAAATTATTAATTTTAGTTATAATATTATTATTAGTATTAAATAATTAATAAAACAAAATATTTTAATAAAAACTTAAAAATAATAATTAATTTAGCTAAATAATTTATTTTTATTAGCTTAATTTTTGCTAATAATTATAGTTAAACTTTTTAGTTATAAATAATAAAATATAAATTAATATAATTAAGCATTAAAAAAATATTATTAAATATTAAAATAATTATTTTAAAAATAACTAAAACTAAAAAAATAAAAAAAAAACCTAGAACTTTTAAACTTAAAACAAAAAAAATTTATATAATAACTTTTAAAAAATAAAAATTTAAACTATTATTAAAAAAATTATATAAAACTTTTAGAATTATTTTTATTAAAATAAATAAAAATAATTAGTTAAAAAAACTTTAAAAAAGCTTATTGCAATTAAATTTATAATAACTAAAAATAACTATACTAAACTATTTAAAAAAAACTTAAAAATAATCAATATTTTATAAAAAAAATAAACTTAAATTAATTAAATAGTACTATAAAAGATTTTTAATAATAAACTGATTTTATTTTTAAAAAAAAAAATTTTTAATATATGAAATTAGTATAAAACTTTTTGTTTTTTTAGCTATTATATTTAAAGGAGTTTTTTTTTTAAAAAAAATCTAAAACTTTATTATTATTATAACTAAGATTTAATATAATACTAAAACTTAATAATAAAAAATATATTTTTAGTTTTTATTAATATTTTATATTTATATAGTTTATTTTATTTAAAAAGAAATTTATAAATAAATTGCTAATTATAAATTTTATTAAATAAAATATAAACTTAAATATTATTTTTGATTTATTTATATTTAAACTTAAGTTAATTAAGTATAAATTTATAATTAATTATTAATAAAAAAATATATATTTAAAAAATTAAATTATACTAGCTTTAAATATTAATAATATTATATTTAATTATTATTAA
Organism: Ustulina deusta; assembly: GCA_023159155.1. Taxonomy (NCBI): domain Eukaryota; kingdom Fungi; phylum Ascomycota; class Sordariomycetes; order Xylariales; family Xylariaceae; genus Ustulina; species Ustulina deusta. The sequence continues at coordinate 644 of JAJNNX010000118.1, read as the reverse complement.
TTATAAAATTATATTAAATTTTTTTTTTTTAAACTTATAAAAAAATATTTTAATAAAAAGTTTTATTATTTAGTTTAAAAATAAAACCTATTTAATAGTAAGCTTTTATTAATATATAAATTTAAAAACTTTTAAACAAATTTATAAATATTTATATAAATAATATTTTAATTTATTTTAAAACTAAAAAATAGTACTAAACTTATTATAAAAAAATAATTTATTATTTATATTAAGCTAAATATTAAAAAAATATTAAAAAGTTTTATTTTAATATATTTATTATTAATTATTTAGAAATAGTTATAAAAATTAAAGTAAAATTAAAATTAACCTTATAAAAATTTAAATAATTTTAAATTAAGATTTTAATAATTTTAAAAATATTAAATTAATTTAGTTATTTTTTAAGTTTTATAATTATATTTATATATTTATTTATTATATTAGTAAAATTACTATTTTTTTAAATTAATTATTAAAAAAAATAAACTTTTAAATATATAAAACTACTAGTTTATAAAATATTTGTTTTAGTTTTTTTTAGGCCTAGCTAACTAATATAAATAAAAATAAATATTTTATGTAATATAACAAAAAAAGTTATTTAGTAGTAATAAAAGAATATAACTTAAAAATTATAA
>JAJNNX010000117.1:15000-18279 GCA_023159155.1 Ustulina deusta | reverse complement strand
TGGAAGAACTTACAGGTCCCAAGAGGAGACTTAGACCGGCAAGTGCTCAAAAAAAGAGCAGTTACCGGGTAAGTATCTCCCGCTGCTTCATGCTATCGTTAACCCGAAGGTCAACTATTCATAAAGCCCAAACAGAAGCCGCCGAGACAAGAAATATGCCCGATGACCACTGCGCATCATCCTAGATTTAGCACTACGAATAGCACTGCTAGGGGGGGTAATATCTAGTAAAGCCCGAACAGCGACGAGTAGCATCTCAAGAAGGTGGACGAGCCCTATAGATATCCTGCAAATATGGAACAAAAAAAGACCTAGGTGCCCTATCTAGTAGGTATACAAAGGCCCAGAAGCCACTGCTTACACAGCAGCACACCCAACTCGGAATGACAGCAGCAATAATCCAGATGTCAGTATCTAGATGATCTCGCAAGAGGCAGTAGGTATTCTTCCCGGCGCGAACGCCAGGCTTTTCCCGGTATACCACTATTGATCACGGCTAGGTCTCGCTAGAGGCAGTAGGTATTCTTCCCAGCGCAAGCGCTAGGCTTTTCCCAGTATACCACTATCGATCGCTATCCCATTGCCGCTAACACACTAAGTTTGGGGCGGAGTTAGTGCCACTGTCTGGACTTGCACCCAGACAATCACACTTTCTCATATACCCACCGACCCCACTTGGGTCCAAAACACGGCTCAGAGGGTTCCCGTACAGGTTGTGGGTTTCCGAAAAAAGATTTGTATGGGAAAAACGCCAAGACGACTCACGAAACGGGTTTTTTCGTGAGTTCTGAGGACTTTAAGCATTCTGACTTAGAGAAAATTCCATCCCATTTTCCCATACAAAATCACCCACCCACTAACTCACAACCACCCACCCACTAACCTCACTACCACTCACCCACTAACCTCACTACCACCCACCCCCAACACCCACTACCACCACTATAACCACTATAACCACCACCTAGGGCCCCCAAACCAAAACTTCTGTAGGGGGGTTTTTTGGAAAGTTTAGCACTCTGCGGGGGGTCTCCGCCCCAGAGGAGGAAATCGATCTTGCAACTGGGTTTTCTCTACGGATATACATCGCACAATGGTGCAACCAGAACCAAAAGATAGCACTTTTAATTGCGCATCTTTTGATCCCGGATGCACGATGGTGGCGATTGTTTTCGTGGGGTTGCGACGGTTGCAGTAGGGAGGGTTGGGTGGTGGTGGTGGTGCAGCACCGGGTGGTCGACCGGTCGGCCGCAAGACCCCACCACCACCACCCAGGCTCTCCCGGGTAAGCTCTCCCAAATTCTGACTTGGCAAGAATTCCGTTGGATTCCTCCCATACAAAACCACCCACCTACCCACCTACCCACTAACCACCCATCCACCCATCCACTAAGTCCACTAAGTCCACTACCACCCACCCACTAAGTCCACTACTACTCACCCACTAAGTCCACTAACTACCTACCCTACTCTATCTCTCCCTCACACTCTCACACCCCACCACTCACCACCACTCACTCACTCACTAAGTCCACCAACCACCCACCCTACCTGTCTCTCCCGGGTAACCCTTCCTAAATTCTCACCCCGCCAACACCCACCAACACCCACTGACACCCACTAACCTCACTACCACCCACTCACTACCCACCCTACCCATCCCTCCCGGGTAGGTTCTGATAAATTCTTTTTTAACTTGGACAAAATTCTATTCCACCTACCTCACCCTCCCACCCGCCCGCCCACACCATACCCTCCTCCCAGGTAACCCTTCCTAAATTCTTACCCCGCCAACACCCCACCAACACCCGCCCGCCCACACCATACCCCTCCTCCCAGATAACCCTTCCTAAATTCTTACCCCGCCAACACCCCACCAACACCCGCCCGCCCACACCATACCCCTCCTCCCAGATAACCCTTCCTAAATTCTTACCCCGCCAACACCCCACCAACACCCGCCCGCCCACACTATACCCCTCCTCCCGGATAACCCTTCCTAAATTCTTACCCCGCCAACACCCACCAACACCCGCCCGCCCACACTATACCCCTCCTCCCGGATAACCCTTCCTAAATTCTTACCCCGCCAACACCCACCAACACCCGCCCGCCCACACTATACCCCTCCTCCCGGATAACCCTTCCTAAATTCTTACCCCGCCAACACCCACCAACACCCGCTGACCTCACTACCACCCACCCCCAACACCCACTACCACCACTATAACCACTATAACCACCACCTAGGGCCCCCAAACCAAAACTTCTGTAGGGGGGTTTTTTGGAAAGTTTAGCACTCTGCGGGGGGTCTCCGCCCCAGGGGAGAAAATCAATCCTGCAACTGGATTTTCTCGGCGGATATATATCGCAGACCGGTGCAACCAAGACCAGACGATACGCGGTTCAAAGGGCTATCTTTTGATCCCGGGTGCACAATAGTAGCAATTGTCTTCGTAGAGTTGTTGCGGTTGCAGTGGGGAGGGTCGGGCGGCGGTTCGGTGCGGGGTGATTACGTCACCCCACCAAGCCGCCTACCTATCTTATAGTTGGATCTCCTCTCGCTATACCGATGCTACATATATGTGATTAATATCAGTCGATTCCTCTCGAAACGGCGGTCTTAATGATACCGGTGTGTGGTTTGTAGGATAAGTATTGAAATTCTTGTTTCACTTCGGCGAGGAAGCGGTAAGAAGTGTGATAGATTTTTGAACAACCGAGTAATTAAGAATGATCGAAATAACTTAGTTCGGTATTTCTTAACCGGTTTTTGGTCTACTACAACATGACCTACTTTGTTTAAAAGCTAAAAAATTCAGCTATCGAACAATACTAGTTGAAAGCTAACTAGATATAAACTCATCAGGATATTCCATATGGATCGTCTTTTCTAGGGTAGCTTGGCTCAACCCTACCGGGTAGCTTCTCCCAAATTATGACTTAGAGAAAATTCCATCCCATTTTCCCATACAAAATCACCCACCCACTAACTCACAACCACCCACCCACTAACCTCACAACCACCCACCCACTAACCTCACTACCACCCACCCACTAAGTCCACTAACCTCACTACCACCCACCCACTAAACCCACTAACCTCACTACCACCCACCCACTAAGCCCACTAACCTCACTACCACCCACCCACTAAGTCCACTAACCTCACTACCACCCACCCACTAAACCCACTAACCTCACTACCACCACTATAACCACTATAACCACCACCTAGGGCCCCCAAACCAAAACTTCTGTAGGGGGGCTTTTTGGAAA
>JAJNNX010000117.1:5000-10000 GCA_023159155.1 Ustulina deusta | reverse complement strand
CCTTATAAAAAATAGGGGGGTGTTTTACGGCAGGGGACCGGCTCATCTCTACAGGCGAGAATAAAATCTTTACTACGCCTAGAGTGTGAACCGACTCCGCCACTAACTTTAAGGAGCTACAGCAAAGAATGCGGTAGGCTCCCAACACTAAGCAACAGAGGCTTAAGGGTTGAAATGACGCTCGAACAGGCATGCCCACTAGAATACTAATGGGCGCAATGTGCGTTCAAAGATTCGATGATTCACTAAATTCTGCAATTCACATTACTTATCGCATTTCGCTGCGTTCTTCATCGATGCCAGAACCAAGAGATCCGTTGTTGAAAGTTTTAACTTAATTTCCATATAATGATTCAGAATACCATTTACTAAACAGAATTTGTTTTTCAGTCCACCGGCAGGTGGCACCGCATCTCTCTACCGGGTAGGTCTCTCCGGGTAGTACCTTCCCCTGTAAGGTACTATAGGATAGGGTCCTACAGGGTAGCAAGATGCGACCTGCCTGCCGAGGCAACAGAAGGTAAGTTCACATGGGTTTAGGAGTTGTAACAAACTCTTTAATGATCCCTCCGCTGGTTCACCAACGGAGACCTTGTTACGACTTTTACTTCCTCTAAATGACCGAGTTTGGATAACTTTCCGGCCCCGAGGTGTCGTTGCCGACTCCTCTGGGCCAGTCCGGAAGCCTCACTGAGCCATTCAATCGGTAGTAGCGACGGGCGGTGTGTACAAAGGGCAGGGACGTAATCAACGCAAGTTGATGACTTACGCTTACTAGGAATTCCTCGTTGAAGAGCAATAATTGCAATGCTCTATCCCCAGCACGACAGAGTTTAACAAGATTACCCAAGTATCTCTACTAAGGAAGTACTCGCTGTCTCTGTCAGTGTAACGCGCGTGCGGCCCAGAACATCTAAGGGCATCACAGACCTGTTATTGCATCCAACTTCCACCCGCTTAAGCGGATAGTCCCTCTAAGAAGCCAGCGTACTGCCAAAGCAATACGGGCTATTTAGCAGGTAAATGTCTCGTTCGTTATCGCAATTAAGCAGACAAATCACTCCACCAACTAAGAACGGCCATGCACCACCACCCACAAAATCAAGAAAGAGCTCTCAATCTGTCAATCCTCATTGTGTCTGGACCTGGTGAGTTTCCCCGTGTTGAGTCAAATTAAGCCGCAGGCTCCACTCCTGGTGGTGCCCTTCCGTCAATTTCTTTAAGTTTCAGCCTTGCGACCATACTCCCCCCAGAACCCAAAAACTTTGATTTCTCGTAAGGTGCCGAACGAGTCAAAAAATAACATCGTCCGATCCCTAGTCGGCATAGTTTATGGTTAAGACTACGACGGTATCTGATCGTCTTCGATCCCCTAACTTTCGTTCCTGATTAATGAAAACATCCTTGGCAAATGCTTTCGCAGTAGTTAGTCTTCAATAAATCCAAGAATTTCACCTCTGACAATTGAATACTGATGCCCCCGACTGTCCCTATTAATCATTACGGCGGTCCTAGAAACCAACAAAATAGAACCACACGTCCTATTCTATTATTCCATGCTAATGTATCCGAGCATAGGCCTGCTTTGAACACTCTAATTTTTTCACAGTAAAAGTCCTGGTTCCCCACTACACCCAGTGAAGGGCATAGGGCTCCCCAGAGGGAAAGGCCCGGCCGAACCAGTGCACGCGGTGAGGCGGACCGGCCAGCCAGGCCCAAGGTTCAACTACGAGCTTTTTAACTGCAACAACTTTAATATACGCTATTGGAGCTGGAATTACCGCGGCTGCTGGCACCAGACTTGCCCTCCAATTGTTCCTCGTTAAGGGATTTAAATTGTACTCATTCCAATTACAAGACCCAAAAGAGCCCTGTATCAGTATTTATTGTCACTACCTCCCCGTGTCGGGATTGGGTAATTTGCGCGCCTGCTGCCTTCCTTGGATGTAGTAGCCGTTTCTCAGGCTCCTTCTCCGGGGTCGAGCCCTAACCCTCCGTTACCCGTTGAAACCATGGCAGGCCAAGACCCTGCCATCGAAAGTTGATAGGGCAGAAATTTGAATGAACCATCGCCGGCGCAAGGCCATGCGATTCGAGAAGTTATTATAAATCACCCACAAGCCCCGAAGGGCATTGATTTTTAATCTAATAAATACATCCCTTCGTAAGTCGGGATTTTTAGCATGTATTAGCTCTAGAATTACCACGGTTATCCAAGTAATAAAGTACTATCAAATAAACAATAACTGATTTAATGAGCCATTCGCAGTTTCGCCGTATAATTGCTTATACTTAGACATGCATGGCTTAATCTTTGAGACAAGCATATGACTACTGGCAGAATCAACCAGGTAACTATCGTGCGCCAAAAAAAAATTGGCCAACCGGCTTTACAGCACGGAAGGATTAGTTACCTTTAAGCCAACTAAACCAAGGCCTAGTAGGGTGATATAGCGCATGCAATAACTAAACCTAGCAGCATAACTAGCATAGCTGTTAAGATAGCACTGGTCAGCACTATAATCAATAATATAGCGATCAAGGGTTCTTTACTGCCCAGTCACGCTATATTTCCCACCTAAACCAAGACCTAGCGGCTGACGGCGTAGTGATTAAGGCAAGGCCCGTCACACTATACCGCCTTCCAATATTTCCCTCTAAATTCCTTAGAACACTGGTCCGCCACACAAATCAACAGCCCTAAAACTGACGACAGTGGAACTTACAGGTCCCAAGAGGAGACTTAGACCGGCAAGTGCTCAAAAAAAGAGCAGTTACCGGGTAAGTATCTCCCGCTGCTTCATGCTATCGTTAACCCGAAGGTCAACTATTCATAAAGCCCAAACAGAAGCCGCCGAGACAAGAAATATGCCCGATGACCACTGCGCATCATCCTAGATTTAGCACTACGAATAGCACTGCTAGGGGGGGTAATATCTAGTAAAGCCCGAACAGCGACGAGTAGCATCTCAAGAAGGTGGACGAGCCCTATAGATATCCTGCAAATATGGAACAAAAAAAGACCTAGGTGCCCTATCTAGTAGGTATACAAAGGCCCAGAAGCCACTGCTTACACAGCAGCACACCCAACTCGGAATGACAGCAGCAATAATCCAGATGTCAGTATCTAGATGATCTCGCAAGAGGCAGTAGGTATTCTTCCCGGCGCGAACGCCAGGCTTTTCCCGGTATACCACTATTGATCACGGCTAGGTCTCGCTAGAGGCAGTAGGTATTCTTCCCAGCGCAAGCGCTAGGCTTTTCCCAGTATACCACTATCGATCGCTATCCCATTGCCGCTAACACACTAAGTTTGGGGCGGAGTTAGTGCCACTGTCTGGACTTGCACCCAGACAATCACACTTTCTCATATACCCACCGACCCCACTTGGGTCCAAAACACGGCTCAGAGGGTTCCCGTACAGGTTGTGGGTTTCCGAAAAAAGATTTGTATGGGAAAAACGCCAAGACGACTCACGAAACGGGTTTTTTCGTGAGTTCTGAGGACTTTAAGCATTCTGACTTAGAGAAAATTCCATCCCATTTTCCCATACAAAATCACCCACCCACTAACTCACAACCACCCACCCACTAACCTCACTACCACTCACCCACTAACCTCACTACCACCCACCCCCAACACCCACTACCACCACTATAACCACTATAACCACCACCTAGGGCCCCCAAACCAAAACTTCTGTAGGGGGGTTTTTTGGAAAGTTTAGCACTCTGCGGGGGGTCTCCGCCCCAGAGGAGGAAATCGATCTTGCAACTGGGTTTTCTCTACGGATATACATCGCACAATGGTGCAACCAGAACCAAAAGATAGCACTTTTAATTGCGCATCTTTTGATCCCGGATGCACGATGGTGGCGATTGTTTTCGTGGGGTTGCGACGGTTGCAGTAGGGAGGGTTGGGTGGTGGTGGTGGTGCAGCACCGGGTGGTCGACCGGTCGGCCGCAAGACCCCACCACCACCACCCAGGCTCTCCCGGGTAAGCTCTCCCAAATTCTGACTTGGCAAGAATTCCGTTGGATTCCTCCCATACAAAACCACCCACCTACCCACCTACCCACTAACCACCCATCCACCCATCCACTAAGTCCACTAAGTCCACTACCACCCACCCACTAAGTCCACTACTACTCACCCACTAAGTCCACTAACTACCTACCCTACTCTATCTCTCCCTCACACTCTCACACCCCACCACTCACCACCACTCACTCACTCACTAAGTCCACCAACCACCCACCCTACCTGTCTCTCCCGGGTAACCCTTCCTAAATTCTCACCCCGCCAACACCCACCAACACCCACTGACACCCACTAACCTCACTACCACCCACTCACTACCCACCCTACCCATCCCTCCCGGGTAGGTTCTGATAAATTCTTTTTTAACTTGGACAAAATTCTATTCCACCTACCTCACCCTCCCACCCGCCCGCCCACACCATACCCTCCTCCCAGGTAACCCTTCCTAAATTCTTACCCCGCCAACACCCCACCAACACCCGCCCGCCCACACCATACCCCTCCTCCCAGATAACCCTTCCTAAATTCTTACCCCGCCAACACCCCACCAACACCCGCCCGCCCACACCATACCCCTCCTCCCAGATAACCCTTCCTAAATTCTTACCCCGCCAACACCCCACCAACACCCGCCCGCCCACACTATACCCCTCCTCCCGGATAACCCTTCCTAAATTCTTACCCCGCCAACACCCACCAACACCCGCCCGCCCACACTATACCCCTCCTCCCGGATAACCCTTCCTAAATTCTTACCCCGCCAACACCCACCAACACCCGCCCGCCCACACTATACCCCTCCTCCCGGATAACCCTTCCTAAATTCTTACCCCGCCAACACCCACCAACACCCGCTGACCTCACTACCACCCACCCCCAACACCCACTACCACCACTATAACCACTATAACCACCACCTAGGGCCCCCAAACCAAAACTTCTGTAGGGGGGTTTTTTG
>JAJNNX010000116.1:0-20922 GCA_023159155.1 Ustulina deusta | reverse complement strand
CTATAATCCTAATATATAATTTATTTTTTTAATATATTTAAGTAATTTTTTATATTTTAATACTTATTACTAGGTTATTAAGTATTAACTTTTGGCTATTAGGTTAGTAAATTTTAAAAAAAATGCTTAATATTTAAAAAATAATACTATAAAATAATATATGCTAAACTATAGCTTTACTAATTATTTTAGTATATATAAAAAAGCTATATATATAAAATAAAAAAAACATATTAAAAGGTAGCTTTAAAGGTTATTAACTAATAATATTTTTAAAAGCTTATATTTAATAATTATAAATAAATTATTAGTATTTTTTGTTTTGCTTAAAAAACTAAATTAATAAAGTAAGTAGTTTGTTTTTATTTATTAATAACTATAATAAAAAAATAATTTAATTAGTTGCTACTTGTTTTAAAAAGCTTAAGCTTACTAAATATTATTTATTTAATTTAAAGATTAATATAATTATAATTATTTTTTTGTTAAGTTTTATAAATTAGGCAATAAAATAATTAAGTAGTTTAAATAATTATTTGTAAATTATTTTTATGTTTAGCCTATAGAGCTAAATAGTAAATTATGCCCTAATATCTATAGTATTAACTTAAATATATTATTTTTGTTTAATTATTGTATTAATAATCCAGGTACTAAAGCTATTAGTTATTTAAATATTTTTAGAAATAAAAAAAAAATTAGTTGTTTTTTAAAAAATTTGTTATTTATATATTAGTAATTATTATAAAAAAGCGTATTAATAGGATCTTAATTTTATTAGTTATTAGGTACTACAATAGTAAAAAAATATTTTTGTATTTTAAGTTGTACTAACTATATATTTTTATAATTAAATTTTATAAATATTTATAATACTTTAAGTAAAGTTTTATAGGTTAAAAATTAGTAAATAAATAATTAGCTAGAAAATTAACTAATTTTATTAAAAGATTAGCTAGGCTAGCTAGATTAATTAAGTTTATAACTAAAAATCTAAAACTGGCTTTTTTATATAAACTATAATATAATTTTTGTAATATTTTAATGAATTGTTTTATATATTTTTGTTTAGATTGTAGGGTTTTTTTGTTTGTAATATTTATTATTTTTTTCTAAAGCTTCGGCTTATAAAAAGCTAGAAGTATATAGGTTCTATAGAAATAATTATAGTACTAGCTATTATTTTATTAAATATTAAGGATTAATATTATAAGCTTAGGTTTAAACAGGTAACTATTAAATAATAATTTTTAAATATAGTTAAAATAATAAAAACTTTTTAGTAAGTATTAATTATTATATTATTATTAATAAATTTATAATATATAATATTTTTTGTTTAATATTATAAATTATAATAAACTAATAATTAGAAGCATGCCTAGTTTTTAGTTGTTTTAATTGTTTTAAAATATTATAAACTAATAGATTTATTTGCTTTTTAAAAAATTAAAAAGTAAAATAGTTCTTATTAAAGCTTTTATTTTAAGCTTAAAAGAATATTTATATAAAAATACTTTTAAATACTATTTATGGTTTAAAATAATTAATTATTATAGTAATTAGTATACTAATTTTTAATATGTTTAGCTACTAATATTATTATATTTTCTAGAATATATTAATTAGTTTAAGTCCGAGCAAGTTATAAAAAGCTTAAGTTGTAATGCTTAGGGAAGTTTTATAGTTATATAAAATATTTTATATTTTTAGCAAGAGTAAAGTAGCAGTTTTTTATTATAGTAACTTATATATAGCAGTTTATTTAGCAATATATATTATACTAGCTTAAATAATATAATAATAATAATATTATTAAAAAAAGCATATATATTTTTTAGATCTTTTTAGTAATATTTTAAATAGGTTAGTTAAAATATTTTAAGTATAATAATTCGAAGTAATAACGCTAAAATAAGCTAATTATATAATAGTTTTAATATTAGGGTAAGATATTAGTTCTATATATTAATAATTAGAAATATAAATAAAATATAACAAATATATAGTTTATATATTAATAAGTAAAGTCTAAGGACTAGTAGTATAAAGTATGTTAGCTAGAAAGTAAGTGGTTAAGGGCTAAGTATAAAGTCTGCTAAGCTAGTATAAATCTAGTTAGTTTGTATTACTTTTTATAAAAACTTTATTAGTTCTTCCTAATATAAGTTATTATTAAAGAAAATATTAATTAGGGCTCCCCTACCTATATTACTTTATAAAAAATAATATTTATTAGTTTTATATAAATTAGCTATTTTTTTCTAATTTATTTATTTATTTTCCTATATAGATTATATTTATATTTATACTTTTTTATACTTTTAACTTTACTTATTTAATCTATAGTAATTAGTCTATATATAATATATTATAATATATATTTTTATTTTTTATTATTTTTTATAATATTTAATAATTAGTTGTTTTAAAATAAAAAGTATATACTAGCTTTTTTTAGTTATTTTTGTCCGCTATATAATTATTATTTTTATATTAGCTATACTAAATATTGCATAAATATATCTATGTTTAGTTAGATTACTAATAAACAGTTAAAGTTTTAAGCTTTAATTGTTTTATAAATTAATCTAAAAATTCAAATAATTTAAAAAAAGCAAATATTACTAATTAAAGTATATTTAAAGCTTTTATACTAACTAATCCGCTGCTATATATATTAAATCTTATATATTATTTTTAATTATGCTATTTTACTGCTAGTAAGCTTAACGTTTAATTATTTTTTTTTTTTAATTATAAAAATTTTTTGTTTTAAGCTAGCTTATATAATCTTAATTTTTTATTATAATTAATTAAAAAAAAGCTAGGTTATAAAAAAAGCTTTAGTAGTTAAATACTAATTAAAATAATATATGCTAGAACTAATAAATACTTTAATTAAATTAATTAGTATATAAGTTATATTTTTAAAATAACTATTATATTATTTTTATTATTATTTAGTACTAAATTATAACATATTATATATTCCTAATTAAAATCTAGTATAGCTTTAATAATTTTAGCTATATTTTTTTCGAATATATATTTTTTTAGAACTATAGTTCTAAAATATATAGTATTACTAAAGAACTTTAGTAAGTTAATAAAACTATATATTATTTAAAAAAAAACTTTTAAGTATAGTTAAAATAAATATTATAGTTTTTTTAATTAGTACAAACAAATAAGCTTTATATTTTTTTTTTAATTTTTATATATAGCTAATAAAAATATTTAATAATAATTACTAGATTTTTTATTATTTTATTATTAAAGCTTTAAATAGCTATACTACTAATTAATATATATATTAAAATTTTTATTTTTTATTTTTATAATATTTAATAATAAAACTATATTTAAAGCAGTTATAATATTTACTAGCAAACTTATGCTTTTTTATATTAAGCTATACTATAGTAGCTTATTTAGCAAATATTTTTTTATAATGCTTAATTGCCTAACATAAGTAATAATATTTACTATTTAATTAACTAAAATTTTTAATCTTATTTTTTACTAGTTATATATTTATTAATTTTAAAAGTTTAAAAATAATAGTTATTTTAAAATATAGCTATTTTTTAAATATAAATTAACAAATCTTTTATAGTTTAGCGCTTGTAATAATTATATTTATTTAGTTAGCTAGCTAGATTATAAATATTATATAAGTAATATTAAGTATACTTATTTATATACTATAATAACCCAAAAAAATAAAAATAAAATTTAAATAAGCAGAATAGCCTAAAAGAATTCTTAATTTAAACTAATTAGATAGAAATTATTATATATTATTTTATATATTTTCTAGTTAATTTGCTTATAAAGTAGTAGTAAAGTTGTATTTTAAAACAGGTTTTTAAAAATAAAAAAATAGCACAAGAATAATAAAAAAAAGCAAAAATATAAGTAATAAATATTACTTTATAGTAAATCTAAATTAATTAAAACAATATTATTATAATATATAGTACTAGATCTATAAACTTTGGTTATATTTGTTTTTTTAGTTTTTAAATTTAAAAAAATATTGCTTGCTAATTAATAAACTTTTTTTTTAATTATAAATTATTAAAGCTTAAATATTTAGTTTTAAGCTTATTTTAATTAAGATTTTAATTTAATATAATAAAGCTTTATTACTAATAATTTTTTAATTTTTTTTAATTATTTTATTATATTTTAATATTTTTAGCCTGTTTAAGCTATATTATAGTTTGTTTAAACTATATTCTAGCTATATCTAGCTATATTATAAGTTATATTTAAATATATCTAAGCTTATTTAAGCTATATTTTAGTTATATTTAGCTATATTCTAAGCTTTATTTAGTTTTTGTTTAGTTATATTATAGTTCTAATTAGGGCTATTCTAGCTATATTTATATTTTTTTTATAATAATTATTTTTTAATAAACTTATTATTTATTTATTAGTAATAAAATTAATTAGTTTTTAATATTTAGTTTATTTTTAATAAATAGTTATCAGTTGTTTAATATATAAGTTTTTATTTTTATATATCTTTTTAGCTTTTTTATTTTATATATTTTTTTTTTTTTTTTTAGATATTATAAAAAATAGGCTTTTTTATTTATATAAAGTTTAACGTTTTAAAATTTATTATTGTTTAGTAAAATATTAAACATAAAAATAAAGGTTTTTTTTTTTAAAGCTATAAAGCAAACTTTATAAGTATATTATTAATTAGTTTATTTTATAGCTTAGCGTTTTTTTTTAGTAATAATACGTTGGACCTTAGCTATATTTTTTTTTTTTTTAATTACTATACTTTATATATTAAAAAAAATATATAATTAGAGATATTTTACTAATTAATAATTTGCTATATTAAAATAACATTTTTAATTAATAAAACTAATAATTAGCTATAAACTATTTTATATATATTATAGCTATAGTATTAAGTAATAGTTTTATTAGCTTAGATTATTTTATTAAATTATTTAGTTTAGTTTTTTTTTATTTTTAAATTATTTTTTTAAAGCTATTAATAACTATTTTATAGCCTAACTTAATAAGTTTTTAGTTTTAAAAGTAATATATCACGTTATAAGTTATTATAAATTTAAGTTATACTTAATTATTATAACTTTTTTTTTATTTTAAAATTATTATTATATTTAATTTTAATAAAAATATTATACTAATAAATAATATATTATTTAATAAATTAAGCAATACTTTTAAAATTAGCTAATTAAAGTAGTATTGCTTTAAAATAAACTAATATTTTATATTTAGTTTTAATAATTATTTTAAACCTATTATTGTTAGATATAAATTAAATATTAAAAATTTAGCTTATAAATATATTTTTAGCTTTATTATAATAATATTTTTTTTTAGATTGCTTGTTTTATATTTACTAGTATAGCTTATAGTTTTTTAAAACATTTTTAATATTTTTATATAGGTTTTTCTAGTAGTATTAAGCAGTAATTTATAATATATAAAATTTTAGCTTTAATATTCTAGTTATATATAGCTTTTTTAAAAAAAAACATTTTTAATTATTAAAGTTATTAATATAATGTTAGATCTAGTACAGTAGTTTTGTTTTTTTTTAAAAGCAATTTTTATAAATAAAAATTAAAAAGCTTAATTTTTATAGATTTTTTTTTATATTATTGTTATAAAGCAATTAAGCAGGTTTTTAGTAGTAAGATATATTGCTAGCTTTTATAAATATATTAATTATTTTTGCTTTAGTTTAAAAGGGGTATTAGTATTTAAAGCAATTATTAGTTTGATTATTATAATATAAATTAAAAATTAATAAAATTTTTTATATTTTTTTTTTATTAATTATTTAACTTATTTAATAGTTTTTTAGTTTATATAATAGTTTGTTTATTGCTATATATTTTCTTTTAAAACGTAATACAATTTAAAGTTAAATATTTTAATAAAAATAACTTATTAGGTTAGAACTGCGCTAAATAATATAAAAAATTTATTGTTTAGCTAAACAATTAGTATTTTTTATATTTATTTTAAATAAAATTTAATTTTATATAAATAGTTTTTATAGTTAATAAAAAGCTTTAATAACTTTTAAGTATTTTTTTTTTTGTTATATTATAATTTAATTTAAGTTTTTTTTAAGTTTTTAATTTATATTTAAATAGGTATATTTTATTTTAATTAGTTAATAAAATATAACGTTTTATTTTTTTTTTAAAGCGTTAATTTTTAGTTAGATTTTTTTAGTTTTATAATTTAAGGTAATTAAGCAAAAAATAGTTATTAGAGCTTATTATAATATTAGTATTATTTGTTTTTAATTATTTTTTTAAATAAACTTAATATTATACTAAAAAAATATAATTAATAAAAATACTATTATAATATATGTTTTTATTTATGTTTAATAATAATTATTTATTTTTAAAAAGGCTTTTATTTTTATAATATTATTATATATTGTTTATTTTAAAATTTTAAATATTTTAGCTTTATAAATTTATAACTATTAGTTTTATAAAAATATTTAACTAATATTATTATTAGTTTATATTATTTGTTTTTAATACTATTTATAGTAGTATTTGCTAATTTGAAATTTAGTAAAACTATATTAATATTTTTAATATGTTTAAAAATAAATTGCTATATATTAAAAGCAACTTTTTAATTATTATAATAAATAATAAGCTTTTTAATTTTTATATTATTAAAAAATAGTTTATATTTTTTAAATATAATATTATATAATATTTAGCTAACTATTTTAAAGAAATAAACTATTAAATTTGTTATATTTTAAAAAAGTATTATTATTTGTAAAATTTTAAGTAATATAAAAAAGCTATTAGTGCTTAACTAAAAAGAAATAAAGCATTTAATTATATTTAAAAAAAAAATTAATTATTAATAAGATTTTATATATAATAAATTTTTTAGTAAATTTATTACAACTTTTTAGTAAAAAAGCATTTTAAATTATAACTATGTTTAGTTTAGTAGTAGAGTTAATTAGTCTAAGCTTTTTATTTTTTTTTTATCATAAACTATATGTTTTAATATATGCTATATTTTTTTTTTAATATATTATTTATAAATCGGGTTTTAAGTATATTTAGTATTTTTTTTTTATAGTAATATAAAATAAAAATTCTTTTTGTTTACTAAGTTTTATATAGTATTATTTAGATTTTATATAGTAATACAATTTTATTACGTATTTTTTTAATTTTACTAAAATCCTAAGCTAGAGCTATTTTATATTTATATAATATTTTAACTAGGAGTTTTTTTTTTAATTAGTAAGTTTTAATATTTTTATATTTTTTTTAATTTTTTAAAAGTGTTTTTTAGTTAATTAAATTTTTTTAGGTTATATAACAAAACGTAAGTAAATATTTAAATAAAAAAAAAAATTTTAAATGTTTTATTTAGTTTGCGCTAATTATATATTTTTACTAAAGCTTTTTTTTTTAATTAATTAACCCTAAAGGTATAAAATTATTATATTTTGTATTATTAATTAGGTAGATCTTTTTTAATTTGGGCTTATATATTATAAATATTAAAATAAAAAGAAAAAAAACGTTATTTATTTAGCTTTTAAGATTTTTGCTTTTTTTGCTTTTTTTATACTTTTATAAATAATAGTTCTAAAAACTATTAAAAATTATTATTTAATAAAACATTTATAAAAAAAGTATTATTATCTAGCTTTAATATTTAGTTTATATAGTTTACGGGTAGCTAATTAGTATTATAAAATATTTTTATATAATTTTATTATTTAAGTTTAGTACTAAATTAAAAGTTATTTTAGCAATATATAATAAAAATAAAATTTAAATATTAATTAAAGATTAATTATAGCTATTTATAGTAGCTTTTTATATATAAATAACTATTAGTTTTTTATAGCTTTAATTATTAATTTGTTATAAAAGCATAATTAGATAAGCAGGGTTATAAAAGTAATAATATGTATGTTATTAAGGGTAAATATAGCTATTAGAACAAAATTTTTAAAATAGAAAATATAGTTTGTAATTTTTAAAAAATTTATTTTTAAAAGCAAAAAAATAGCTATTTTTTTATTTAGAACTATATATATAAAAACAGCTTATATATATTTTTTAGCAATCTATATTAGCTAAACAATAATTTTTTTATATAATTATAAAAATATTTTTAGTTTAATAAAATATTTATTTTAAATTATTTAAGTATTAATTATAAAAAGTTAGTTATTTTTAATATAATTTTTTATTAAAATATATAATTAAGCGTTAATATTAAAAAGTCTAGTAATTAGTAAGCTTTTTAATAATTTTTTAATTTTTACTATAATTTTAAGTATAGCTTTTATATAGTTTTTTATGTTTTATAAAAATATATTTATTTAAAAAGTTTTATAGACTTTTTTTATAGATTTTTGTAACGTTATATATATATTATTAATTTTTAAAATAAATATATTTAGTATTTATTAATTATTTATTTTAAACTTAAATTTATTTAATTAACTTAATTTAATTGTTTTTTTGCTTAATATTTGTTTTATTTTAAAAGCTTATATTATAAGTAATTCTAATATATTAGGGAATAAACCTAGCAGTTTTTTTTAAATTAACCCTATTTTAGTTTTAAACAAATTATTAATTTTATTAGAAAATATTTAGCGTTTTTTTATTTTTAAAACAGGTAAAAGTATTTATTAATTAGTGCTTATATTTATTATAGCGCTAGTTATTTTATAAAATTAAGTAATATTATAAGTTTTAAGCGTAGTATTATTTTTTTTATTTAGGTGTTTTTTTTTGGTTATTATAGCTTTTATATAAGTTTGTGTATTAAATATATTAATAAGGTCTAGAACTATAAGCACTAATAGATTGTTTAAAAAAATAACTTGATTAATTATTTTTAGTACTATAAATTTTTGCTTATTTTAATATTTTTGCTATTTATTATATTAGAATTTTAGGTAATTTTTTTTAGCTAGAATATTAAACTTTTATTGTTTTATAAAAACTAAGTTAGTTTAAAATTTTATTTTAAAGTTAGGCTAATTAGTTATAATTAGTTATTTAAATATTAAAACAGGTAGTTAAGCTAGATTATTTAAAGTGTTTTTATTTTTGCTAAATTTTAAGTTTTATAATTAGGTTTTGTTTTTAAAATTTAACTTTTTTAAAATATAATTAAATTTATATAAAGCTTTATAGGCTACTAGAGCTGCTAGGAAGTATTTATTAGGGTAGTTGTAATAAATCTATATTAAAGCTAAAAGTATAAATTTATTTTTATTTTTTTTTTTTAATATTTTATTTAGGTTAATTATAAATAAGCAAATATATTAAAGTGCATATAATAAATTAATATATTAAGCTCTAAAGTTATATTTTTTATATAGAGCTTTAAAGTTTTTTGTTTTTTTTTTTAATTTATAGCTTTGTTATATATAATTTTTAGTTCTATAAAACTAATATTTATATAAATTATTATTAATGCTTTTAAAATTATTTTAGCTATTTAATTAGTTATATTTTTAAAAGTTTAATTGTTATACTTAGGTAGCATAAGTTTTAAATCAGCTATTTTTATATTGCTGCTTATTTTATTAGCTAATTTTTTAGTAGAATATTTAATTAAAAAAGGTATAGTATTAATTTTAGTTAATTAATAATTATATTATTTTAGTTATTACTTTAGTTATTTAAATATTATAAATAGAAAGGCTTTTTATTTTAGCTATTAATTGTTTAATTATTAAGTTTATATATATATAGACTATTAAAAATATAATAAAAAAAGTAGTTATAAATAGCTAAGTTAGTTAAATAACTAGTAAAGCTTAAAATAATTATATTTATATAGTTTGCTAAATAAAATAAAAAAGTATGTTTAGCAATAGTTCTAAGCTAGTAGTATTGTTTAAAAAACTTAATATTATTATTTATAGCTAAAAAAAAGATTTTAAATTAGTTTATTATTTAAAAATATTTATAGCATTAATATATTTTTTTTATTATAAGTTATTTTTAGTAATTTTATATTTATTAAAAATATTTTTAAAATAATTAAAAAGAATTAATTTAATTAAGTTATATAAGTAAAACTTTTTAGGTATTAAAAGGATTTTTTAGCTAAGTTTATTTATTAAAGCTATATATTTAAAAAAAAATTAAGCATAATTTTAAAAAATTATTTTAGTACTTAAAAAACGCTTAATAAATTGTTTTTTTTATAATTAGGTTTATTTAGGATTAATTATTTTATATTTTTATTTTAAGCTTATAATAATTTAATTTTAATTAGTATAAAAACTAATAATATATTAAATTATATATTTTTTAATTATAATTTTTGTTTAATATAGTAACTAATTAATTTATTTAGTTTATAAAAATCTATATAACTTAAAAAAAAAATTTATTTTATAAAGCTATTTAGTTACGTTTTTTTTATTAAATTAGTTTTAAAAACAAAATATAAAATTAAAAATAAATAAACTAATAATATATAAAACTATAGCGCTTCTAAAAGCTAATTATATAAATATTAAAAGCTTAGCTAGTTAATATTTACTAATCTAATTATTAGTTAATATAGTATTAGAAATAAATATATTTATAATTAAAGTATTTAAAATAGACCTTATTAAAAAAAACCCAAAGTTTTATGGTTGTTTTAAAACGTTTAGGTTATTTATTTTAGGTTACTAATTAGAACTATTAGTATATAGAAATAATAAAATAATAAATATTTTAAAAATAAAATAATAGTTTTTAAGTTTTAATAATGTTTTTTTATTTAATATTTTATAGTTTTTATTATTATATAAGTATATATAATTGGTATAGTATTTTTATAAGTTTTTTATTAAAAGTTTATATATATTTAAGTTTAATAAATATATTAGTTTTTTTAATAAAACTATAGTTAAATTTTATATTTTTTTTATAGATCTAATAAAAATAGTATAGTACTATTAGTATTTTTATAATTAATTATTTTAAAAATAATAGTTTTATTAATATTTTATATTTATTTAATTTTTATTATAGTTAGTTTTTTATTATTTTTATATTATATTATTAAATTATATTAAAAGTCTAGCTTTATATAAAGATTTATTAAAAAAAATATAACTAATTAGTATAATTAGTAGTTAGTTTTTATATATTAGGTATATTAGCTAAAAATATTAGTTTTTAATTATAAGTTACGCTTTAAAAAATATTAAGTAATATTAATTTTTATTATTTTATTAAAAATACTAATAAAATAAAGCAGGGCTTTTAATTAATGTATTATATATTAAAACTAACTAAACTTATCTAATTATTTTATATTAGATTACGTTTTTTAATTTGCAGATCTTTATATAAATTAGGTTAAGATTTAATATATAAATATAAATAAAAACGTAATAATTAATTAATAAAAACAAATCTTTAATTTTTATTTAGTATTTTGTATTAATTGTTTGTTTGTTTGTAGCTTTATAAAAAAGAAATTTTTTATAGCTTTAAATAAAAACGCGTGCTTTTTATATTTTTTGTTCCGTAATTTCCGAGGTTTCTAAGAATGCGTTCTATTTTATGACTAAGGACCTGTTTCTTATACGCGCGCACCAGCCCTACTGCAGTATGGGTAGCTGCTTGTACGTAATTATATTGGTTAAGTTGCTGATTAATTGTATGTATAACAGCTGAACTAGCTAACGTGTGTATATGATTGATTAATGTGTATATAACTGAATTAGCTGATCGGCAGTGTGGCAGTCCGTTAATTGGAACAGTGGCTTTTTTTGGACTATGGGTGTAGGAGCATATTTGTATATAAATTGTATGGGGATCTGCTTGTATAGCTATTGAACGAAGGACTTGTTGGTATGGCTATTGAAACGAAGGACTGAACGAAGGACCGGCTGATTAACGGTATGGCAATTTGTTGATTGAGGCTGGAACAAAGGCTTCTTTGTAAGCTACGAACATGTTTGTATACAAATTTGTATGTGAATATGTTTGTAGGCTACTAAACGTAGTAGACCTGGCTGATTAACGATGCAACGATTTGAAGTGCGATATATAGCGCTGAACACTGCAACGAAGGCTAAACAAACAATGCTTCTAAAACGAGGTCTAAACAGCACTTCTTTTGGACTGTATATATTTGAGCTGACTTTTATATAAATTTTTATGGGGACTTGTTTGTACGGCGATTTGTATAGGGGAACTGGCTGATTAACGGTATAAAAGCCTGAAAATGATGAAAAATAACAAAAATGCCGAATATGCTAAAAACGCCAGAAATGCTGAAAATGCTGAAAACGGGGGTATACGTATGGTTGATGAAGGCTTGGGACAAATGCGTAATAACTTGGAGCGAACTTTCCTGTGGGCTACAGCGCTGCGAGCGTATTTGTATATAATTTGTATGGGAATCTGTTTGTAGAACTGTATGTAACGGGGGATCCGGCTGATCGCTAATAAAACGTTAACTAAACGAAGGATTGAACGAAGGACTTAAAGCGACGGCTTTTTATAGGTGATGTGAATACGAACAGGTTTGTATATAAACTTGTATGGCAACTTGTTTGTACGGTATTTGAATATGGACTTGACTGATTAATGCGACGGTGATATATATAGCTGGCCAATAAGGCAACTTGGCTGATTAACGGCCTATGGCTAGCGATTGGGCTAATTGTAGACTTAGAACAAAGGCTTTTTTGGAGGCTATATATTTGCGAGCTGGTTTGTATGGTAACTTGTATAGGATTTGGTTTGTAGGCGTATTTGGATAGGGATGTATTTGCAAGGGTAATTGGCTAATCGACTAACTGTTTGACTGATCGGCGGTGTAAAACAAAGAATTTTTTTTGGATTGGAAGGCGTACGAGCATATTTATATACAAAATAGTATGTAGGTCTGTTTGAACAACTTTTTAATAAAAGGACTGACTGATTAACTGACTTAAGTAATATAACTGCCTTAGCAATATGACTAACTTAGTAATACGTATAGCTAGCTAACAAGGCAATAGGCCGATTGGGCTAATTAACGTGTATTGCTAGCGATAGGCTAACAAGGCCTAGAAAACGAGGGCAATTGGCTGATCGGTGTGTTGTACGTATAGCGTACGGGTGAGAGCGCGTTTGTATACAAATTTGTATGGCGGACTGCTCGAACGCGTATATAAACGTACGAACTAACTGATTAATGCAAAACTAGGCTAAATCGGCTGATTAACGCGTATAGCTAGCCTGGCTGACTAGAGTGGCTACTTAAACTGATGGACCAAAGGCTGATTAACGTGTATAGCAATTGGCTTGGTTTGTCGTACGGACATATGAACGGACTGATTAATAGCAAACTAGGCTTCCCGGAAGGTGTACAGCCATAAGTAGACTTGTATGTGGATTTGTATGGGAGGTTGCTTGTAGGTGTATTTGTACGGGGGATCTGGCTGTTTGTAGGTTGGCTAAGTTGGTTGGTCTGACTAGGTTGGCTGGGTTAGTCTTTGCGTAGCTGGCATTAAGTTTATTAACGTGTTATAGATATATTTATATAGTAATTTGTATAGGAGGGCGTTAAATATTAGTTTCTGATTATAAGTTGTGTTTCGAGAAGCAATAAATATATGCAAACATTATTATATATAAATTTATATAAAAAATTGTTTTATTATAGCTTTACTAAAAATATTATTAAAAAAGGACAGGGTAACTTAATACTAAAAACAACTAAAAATAACAAAAATAAACTAGAACGCTTATTACTAGAAAACTAGTATAAATATTATGTGTATAAAGTAAGTGTTGCTTTGAGAAGTTTAAAAGCTTTTATAGCTATTTAAACCTTTAAATATAGCCGAAGATCAGCCGATTCGGGCTATAGGCGGCCCAAATATAGCTAACAATTAACGTACTGCTATATTTGCAGCTGCTAGCGGGCCGCTAGTACTAGCCCTGCTGCAGTAGTATTATATAGTTAATAATTTTATAATATTTATTTTTTTACTAAATAAAGTTATAATTAAATAATTAAACTTGTTTATAAATATTTATATATAGTTATAACTTTATTAGTTAAATAATATATTTTTATTATTTATTATTATATATTATTATATTATAGCTAATATAAATAATAAATAAAAAAAACTAAAAGTTTTATTTTATAATATTTTGTTTTTTTTTATAGTTATAATAATTATATATATATTATTTATAATTATATTTTAAACAAAACTAATAATATTTTTGTTTTAATATTTTGATTGTTTTATGTTGATTTTAATATATAATAATTAAAAACATATAAACTTTTTAAATTAAAGCTATATAAAAAAAATAATTCTATTTAAAATAATTTTAAATATATACAGCTTTTTATTTTTATTTTTTAAATCTTATAACTAGTTTTTTTGTTTAATTAAGTTTATTAGGTTAGCTTTTTAGAAAATATTAAATAATAAATCTATAATTAATATAAAACTTAATATTTTATTAAGCAGAACTAATATTATTATTTATTTTTTAATTTTTTTAGTTTTAATTATAAAAAATTTAGCTATTTTTTTAATAAAATATTAGCTACTATATTTTTTTATTTTAATTAATATTAAAAAATAATATTAAAATTTAATAAAAAGTTAGCTTAATATATTTGTTATATTAATAAAATCTATTTATTTAAAAAATATAATAAAATTTAATAATTAGTTATTATAAAAAATTTAGTTTTAAAAAGCTTTAAATAGTAATATTTTAAAGTTTATATTATTATTAAAAATTTGCAATTTTAAATTAAGTAAGCTTGCTTAATTAATATTATTATTTTAAAAAAAGTATTTTATAAATTTTTAAGTTATATTTTTTTATTATTACTAAATAATTTTTATAGTTATATTATATAAAATATTTATTTTTATTTAAATTAGTTAGCCGGGCTTAAAAAAAACTAAAATAAATACTTTATATATTAGTAGTTTTATATATTTAAAAATTTATTTTTGTTTTAGTCCTATTATAAATAAATTTTTTTTTTTTACTAATTAATTTAAAAAAATAGTAATTTTATTAATATAATAAATAAATATATAAACATAATTATAAAACTTAAGAAATAATTAGATTAATTTAGTATTTTTAAAATTATTAAATTTTTAATTTAAAATTATTTAAATTTTTATAAAATTAATTCTAATTTTTATTTTAGTTTTTATAACTATTTTTAAATAATTAATAATAAATATATTAAAACAAAACTTTTTAATATTTTTTAATATTTAGCTTAATATAAATAATAAATTATTTTTTTATAATAAGTTTAATACTATTTTTTAGTTTTAAAATAAATTAAAATATTATTTATATAAATATTTATAAATTTATTTAAAATTTTTTAAATTTATATATTAATAAAAGTTTGCTATTAAATAGGTTTTATTTTTAAACTAAATAATAAAACTTTTTATTAAAATATTTTTTTATAAGTTTAAAAAAAAAAAAAAATTTTATAATTAATAATAATTAAATATAGTATTATTAATATTTAAAACTAATATAATTGAGTTTTTAAAATATATATTTTTTTATTAATAATTAATTATAAATTTATATTTAATTAATTTAAGTTTAAATATAAATAAAATAAAAATAATATTTAAATTTATATTTTATTTAATAAAGTTTATAACTAGCAATTTATTTATAAATTTTTTTTTAAATGAAATAAACCATATAAATATTTAATATTAATAAAGCTTAAAAATATATTTTTTATTATTAAGTTTTAGTATTATATTAAATTTTAATTAAAATAATAGTAAAGTTTTCAATTTTTTTTTTAAAAAGAATTTTTTTAAATATAATAACTCAAAAAGCAAAAAGTTTTATATTAATTTAATATACTTAAAGTTGTTTTTTTTTTAAATAAAATTAGTTTATTATTAAATTTTTTTTAAAATATTACTTAATTAATTTAAGTTTATTTTTTTTATAAAGTATTAATTATTTTTAATTATTATAAATTTTTTTAAAGTTTTTTTAATTAGTTATTTGTATTTATTTTAATAAAAATAATTTTAGAAGTTTTATATAATTTTTTTAATAATAGTTTAGTTTTTTTTTTTTTTTAAAATTATTATATAAACTTTTTTTGTTTTAGGTTTAAAAGTTCTAATTTTTTTTTTTTTTTTAGTTTTAATTATTTTTAAAATAATTGTTTTAATATTTAATAATATTTTTTTAATATTTAATTATATTTTTAGGTTTATATTTTATTATTTATAACTAAAAAATTTAATTATAATTATTAATAAAAATTAAACTAATAAAAATAAATTATTTAGTTAAATTAATTATTATTTTTAAGTTTTTATTAAAATATTTTATTTTATTAATTATTTAATATTAATAATAATATTAGAACTAAAGTTAATAATTTAAAATATTTAGTTTTTAAATTATTAATTAATAATTTTTATAATATATATTAAATATTTATACATTTTGCTAACTATTTTATTTTAATAGTTATAAAGTTTTTAAAGTTTAATCAAACAAATTATTTTTATTTTTAATTATTATTTAATTTATTATATAAATTTATAGCTAATTATTAAAAAAATATAAACTTTAATATTATATAAAATTAAAGTTTTTATTTTAATATTATTAATTTATAATTAAATAAATATTTTAAAAATAATAAATTTATTTTAATTATATATTTTAATTAAAATAAATAAAAAAACTAATAAAAAAACTTTTATTAGTTCTATTTATTTTTTAAGTTAAATAAACTATAAAAGTTATTTTTATTATAAATTTTTTTTATTAGCTAAATATTTAAAACTTTAAGCTTTTAATCAAAATAATTAATTAATAAATATTTTTTATTATTATAAATAAAACAAGTTTTATTATTTTAATAAACTTTTTTTTTATAATTAGTGTTTATTTTAGTTATTTTAAAATTAACTAAAAATTAATAAATAAGTTTGCTAAAAACTTGATTATTTAAATTAGATTTTTAGTTACTTAAATTAATAAATTTAATTTATTAATAATTTTTATAAATTTATTTAATATTATATATTAATTTAATAATTTTATTAATAAATAATTTATAAAAAATATTTAAATTTATATAAAAATAGTTTTATAATTTATATTTTTATTATAATTTAATAAATTAATATTTTTATTAGTTTTATATATATAAATTTAAAATATTTTATAAATAATAATTATTTAATTAAAATTATAATAAATTATTAATAAAGTTTAAATTATTTTAATAATATTATTAAATAGTTTTTTAATTAAATAAAAATATATTTTTATTAATTTTTTAATATATTTTTTTAATTAGCTTATAATATATTAACATTAATTATTTTTAGTTTAAAATATAATAATATTTTTATTTAGTTTTTTTATTAATTTATAAACTTAATTATTAAATAAAGCTTTATTTTTTATAAATTTGCTAGAATTAATTTTTTATATTTTAATTTTTTTAATACAAAAAAAGTTTAAAATATTAAAAAATAAACTAATAAAATAAAAAATAAATAAAATAATAAAACTAAAAAATTCAAAATTAATATTTTTAAATATATTTTTTATTATTAAATTATAGTTATTTTCTAAAAATATTAAAATAAATATATTAAAAAATTAGTGTTTTATTTTTTTTATTTATTAAAAAAATTTTATTAAAACTAATATAAAATTATAAATTTATATAATAATAATATTTATTAATATATTTTTAAATATATTATTTATTTTAAATTGTTTTAGTTTTAGTTTAGATTTTATTTTTTTAAGTTTTAATTTTTTAATTTTTTTAGATTTTTTTTTAAATATTAGTTTGTTTAAAACATTTATAAAAAAGTTTAATATTTAATTTTTTTTTTTTTTATAAAAAAAGAGATTTTAAAATTATTTAATAATAAAAAGCTAGCTATATTTAAAAATTAAAATTATTCTAATTATTTAAAAACTAAAAATAAAATAAAATTATTTAAAATTAAGTTTTTTATAAATTATTAATTTTTAAATAATATAAAAATTAAAAGTTTTATTAAAATTATATTAAAATTAAGTTTATATTATAAAATATATAATTTTTTATATTAAATATATAACTAAAAAAAAATTTATTTATATTTTATTAAATATAATAAAATAAAAAATATATATTTATTAAATATTTATTAATAAATAATTAATAAATTTAAAATAATATTATAATTAGTTAAGTAAAGTTTTTCTAGCTAGTTTATTAATATTATAAATAAAGATTTTAAGCTAAAAAAAAAAAAAAGAAAAAGAAAAAAAAGTTAGAATTTATAAAATAAATAGATATAGATTCTATATATATAGCTATAAAGTTATAGGTTGGTTTATATATAGACTTCCTATTTTAATGCTATATAAGTCTTGAGTTCTTATAGGTCTTGCTAAAACTATACTAACTATTATAATAAATATATAAATAATTTATTTAAATTATTATTTAATATAAATAAAAACTAAACAAATAATTAATAAATAATATAATAATTTTAAAAAACTTAAAAATATAACTTAATATGTTTTAAAGTTTAAATATAAGTTAAAATATAAAACTTTTATTAATTTTATAGCTAAAAAACCTATTAAAAACTTAATTAAATAAGCAAACAAATAGCTTAACAAAATCTTTAAAGCTTATTTAAAGGGCGCTAAAATAATAAATTTATTTAAGCTTATTATTAATTTAAAAAAAACGTTATAAAATATTTATTATAATATTATTATAAATAATACTTTATAATACTAAACTATTACTACTAAACTATACTAAAAAGCTATAACTTTAAATATAACTTATATTGTTAGAAAAACTATTAAAAAAAATACTTTTAATACTTTTAAATTTTTTAATAACTAAAACAATTTAAATAATTTTATAAACAATTAAAAAAAAAGCTCTAGAAACACTTCTATTAAACGCTTTTATACTAATATAAGAACTAAAGCTAAAAAAAAAACCTAAATATAAAAAACTATATTATATACTATAGTTATTACTATATATTAAATTATTAGTTCATATTTATAAAGTTTTAACTAAAAAACTAAAAATTTAATTAAAGCATTAATAAAATAGTTAAAATATATATAGCAAATAAAAAAAGCGTTAAATAAGCAGTAAAAAAAGGGTAAAAGCAATAAAAAAATAATTTAAAGTTTTAAAAAATAATTTTCGGAGTAATTAATTTCTAAAGCTTTTTATAGCAAAAATAACAAATTTGTTTATTATTAACTAAAAGCTTATTAAAATATATAAACTATATAACTTAGCTATAATAAACTTTAGATTAACTATTTATATATTTAAAAAATATTACCTTAAACAATATAATATTAGTAAGAAATAATATAATCTATATATATAGCTATAGCAAAATTAATATTAAAGCTTAGAGCTTAAAAAGTATAGTTATATATTAGCTATATAATATTGGTTTTTGCTTAGATATAACTATGAACTTAGTTTTTTTATAAGTTCTAAATTAAAGAAGCATATATTAAAATAATAAACTTAAGTCCGATTTTTTAAAATATTAATAAAGAAAGCCCTTATGTTTTTTAATTTAAATATATAGCTAATATATTATAAAATATTTTAGATTTTAAGCTAGTTTTTATAAATAATACTAATGTTTAGAATATATAAGCTTTAAACTTTTAAAATAGTTATTTAACTATATAAAAAAAGCAGTAATTATTTTATATTTTAATAATAAAATCTGAACTATAAACTATATAGCATATAAAAAATCTAAAACTTATTATAAAATAATATAAAATATTTATTTAAAAGTTATAAAAATTAATACCTAATTAATTATTAATTTTTATAAATTTAATACTTTTAATAAAAATAAGTACTTATAATATATTATATTAGTAATTAATTAATATTTAAACTATACTTAGAACTATTATATTAATAATAAATATACTAATATTATTTAAAAAACTTTTAAATATTATATTTAATATATTTAAATATATTATAATATTATAATAAAAATTATAAAATATAATAATAAAATTACTAATAGTAATTAAAAAACTATATATTTAATAGTAGTTATAAAACAAGCTTATAAAATAAACTTTAAAATCTTATTACTATATAGTTAAAATTTTAATAAAACAATAAAAAAAATTTATTAAGTATTAAGCAAGTTTAATATATAATAATTATAAGCTTTTTGCTTTTTTTTTGCTTGAAATAGTTTAAATAGTAATATATTTATATAACTAGATATTTAAACAAATTAATTACTAGTAAGCTTTATATAAAAAATTCTATTTATATTTTAATAATCTATAAAAGTTTATTAGTTATAATTAAATATTTTATATAACTTACTTAAAAATATTTAGATATATAGCATTAGTTATAACTACTAAAGCTAAACTTAAAAAACAAAAATATAAAAGATTTAACCTTGATGTTTAAATAAACTATTTAATAAGCTATTAATTTATTAATATTTATTATATTTAGTTTTTTAAAAAAAATAAAATTATAATAATAAAAAATATAATTTTTAATAATAATAAAAATAAATTTAAAAATAATATTTTTAGAATAATTTTAAAAATATATAAAATATTAATAAATAGTATTAATTATTAAAATATTTTTAATTTTAAAAAACATAGCTAATAAATAAAAAAATAATAAGTTTATTAGCTAACTTTTAAAAAGCAATATTAAACATACTAATAAATCTAAGTCTAAAAATCTTTTTAATAAAAACAAGCTTATAAAAAAAAAAGCAAAAACTTTTTATTAAAGCTTTTATTTTTATATTAATTTATAGTTTGCTTTTAGATT
>JAJNNX010000115.1:0-21154 GCA_023159155.1 Ustulina deusta | reverse complement strand
GCTTATTATAATAGATATTTATAAATAGATATCTATATAATATGGAATCTACAAAATTTTCTTTTTCTAATAATATATTTTTATTTTTATTTATATTAATATAGCTTTTATATATATTATATAATTAAAAACCTTTAAAATAATTTCTAAAAACAAAATTACTTAAATAGGAAGGTTTTACTAGTATTTATAAGCTAATACACAACTAAAATAGCTTTTATATTTTAAAACACCCGGTTTTAACTAATGTTTTATATTTGTTTTACTAGTAGTTTTACAAATAATAATAACCTTTAATTTTATATATTGTTTTATTAATTAAAAATTATTTAATTATAAATCTACTATTATAGAATTGCTTATAAATTACTATTATTATATTAATAAAGTTAAAAATTAGTATACAAATACAAATTATATTATATAAATACAATTTTAAAAATAATAAAAGCTTTAAACTATCCTATTAACTTTAACTTTTATTTTTTAACAACTGTACTCTATATATACAAGACCTACTATTCGAAAGCCCTTTTTTGCTCTATTTAGTACCATATTTATAATGTTTTCCATTAAGAACGAAAAGATTACTCAGGCTTGAATAAAGTAATTTCGATTTCGCTTATTTCGAAGTTTACTTTCGATGCAGCTCTCAGATCTTATAATTCTTGCTCGATAAACTCCAACAATTTAACGTTTTATTTAGTGAAGTATATATTTTTATTATTTTTTCTTTTATTTTTAATTTTTTTATAATTATTTTTATTAATTTTACTAAGCTTCCCAAACATAAACGGTTTTAAATAACCTATTACATAATATTTCACCTGAAATACTTCTATATTAACAATCAACCAACCTTTCGATAACCAAACAGCTACTATATTCGGTTAGTTTTTCTTTATTTTTTCTTTATTTTTTTTAATTCTTTTAATAATAATAATTAATTATTTTTTTAGCCTACTCAACCCGTTTTTTTCGAACAATACTAAACTACCCACCTACAAGCTTCTTAGATCAACTTTCAGTCTAAAGTTAGTTTAATTTTCTTTAATTTATATCGATCTTTTTATATTTATTAATATTTATATTATAAAATCGACCTATTCTACTTCAGAAAACCAGCCTTCGAATATAGATTTACTAATACAACATAATCAAACCCAAGTTTCAGAAACAATTCATTAATAAAAAATAATAAATAAGTTATTTTATTTTTATAATATTTTATATATTTTTAATATTAATTAATTATTTAATTTAAAACCAACTTGTATGCTATATGGCCATTTATTTAGTAAGAACAGGGTTAAAAATCCACCAATCTTGGGCTCGAAAAGGGCTAGGCTATATAAATAATAAATAAACATAAAAAATCAGGTGTTTTTTTATATTTCTTTTTTTTCTTTTATTTATATATTGTTTCAGGGTTGCTATATATTGTTATATAAAAAAAAATAACAAAAAATTAAAAAATGGTAAAAAATAATCCGACCCGTTTTAAAAAGTTATAGCAATTAAAATAATTACCCTATCTTATAGGGTAGCATCTCTCGGAATATTTACTCAATTTTTCGTTTCCATCACTTTCTTCATAATTTCTTCAGCTTCAATAGCTCTTTTTAATTCTTTATATCAATAAACTTCCAACTTTTTAATAATACTAAACGTTTAACCATTAAAGGTAATAATTTATTACGGCCTTTAGTAATTATATTACTAGTTATTAAAAAACCCGCTTAACTACTAAAAAGTAGCTAGAATAGCTAAATATTGTCGGCTTAAAATACTTAAATATTTATATTTTTGGCTGTTTGTTTTCCAGTAATCTAATAGATAAACCTTTAAAATAAAGTAAATAAATAAAATTATATAAATAATAATTTAAAAATAAAATAAATAAATAATTACCCGTTGCTAATAATTTCCTCGTTTAAATAAACAGTAATTTCATCATAGAATTATTCAAAGAATTAATAAATAATTCATTTTCCGAGTCAGAATTATTATCAGAAATATTATATATATTTTCATTATTTAATATATCTTCAATAATAAGTTTTTTAACCTAAATAAAATTAGAAACAATATTTCAAAAATAAATAAATAAATAAATAAATAATAAATAAATAAATAAATAATAAATAAATAAATAAATAAATAATAAATAAATAAATAATAAATAAATAATAATAAATAAATAAATAAATAAATATAAATAAATAAAAATAAATAAATAAATAAATAATAAATAAATAAATAATAAATAAATAAATAAATAAATAAATAAATAAATAAATAAATAAATAGAAACATACATTATATATTCGTTTTTTAATAATTCTAACACATCGTCTTTTATATTATTATAAAAATATAATAACCCTCCAGGTTGAAAATGTGATAATTTAAATCGCGGATCTAATACAATACTTAAAATATAAGCTTTATATTTATTTAAATCCGGCTTTAACATTTGTTCTGGAAAGTAAATCTTTAACGTTTCAATTCCAGCTTTAATTGCTGTAATTAAATCCGAATAATATTCAAGCTATTAATAATTAATATTTTATTTATATTTATATTAAAAAGATTACTTACTAAAAATTCATTATTATTAATTCTTTCATTAAATATTCTAATAACAGAATTTAATTTATTATATATTTGATAAACATATAATAATCCTTTATTTATTGTAGTATAAATTTCTCCTTGTAATTTAATTGTTAGTTTATAAAAAACTTCAAATATATCTTTTAAATAATTTAAAGTTTCCCATTCAAATTCACTTAAAATGTTATTTTTAAATTTGATTTTGATATATTATTTCTAACATATTCTATAGCTTTTCGTACTATAAGAGCAGTTTCTATCATATTAAATATAGAATTCCAACGGGTAATATTATCTATAATTTTATAAGTATATAATATTTATTATAAGTATTATTTATTGATTTACCAAAGGGTATTTTAGTTTTTATAAATATTATTGGAATATTGCTTTCGCATTTATATTTATTTAATCCTTAATAAATAAATCTTTATTTTCTGTGTAAATTAATAGAAAGAATTAATCGTCGTAATTTAGTTGTTATATCTATAATATATAATATTTATAATATATTAATATTATTTTATAATTATATTATTTCCTTAGAATTTCTATTTTCGTAATTATTATCCATATAATTAAATAATTCCTCTTCCGTTTTTGAATTTAATAAATATTCTTTTAATATTCTATTAACAACTAATTAATAATATAGGTTAAACAACAAATATCGTTAGAAATATTATATTTAAAATTATTATAGTCTATTTAAAAGGTTTAATAAACTTTGTATTATTTAAAGCGTTATCTTTATAAAACTAAAAACATTAGTTTAAATTAAATTAATTATAAATTAATATAATATAAATACCTAAAAATATTATTAAAACTAATAACAGATATTATATAAAATATTTTCTATAATTATCATATATAAACTCCAGTATGAGATTCCATAAGTGCTTCAAAACCTATAATATTAATTAATATATTATTTATTATATAATTTTTATAGTTTACCAATTAGTTTATAAATTAATTTAAAATTTTGATAATAAATATAATAATAACAGCAAATAAGCTGTTTGACTATTAGATGTCCAAATATCAAAATAAATGAAAAAGTCCCATTATTATCAATATATGATTTTAAAATATAATTAAAATCACTAGCAGTTTTAATAAATATTGAATTAATAATTCTTTAATTTTATGTCGATTTATAGTAAGAAAGTCTAAATAAATTATTATTTAATATTTCTTATATTTTATATTTTAGTTAATATATAAATATATAAATTAAACTTACCGATTATAATAATTTAATAATTCTTTAAACGAATTAGAATTTAATACATTAAAAAAAATATTATTTTAATAATAAAATTTAATATTTTATTATAAGCTTCATTTCGTTAAAATCTTCAATATATTATTTCTAGCTCTTTTTCTATTGCTTAAATTAAAAACGAATTCAAAGTAGGAATATTTTCTACTAAATTAAAATAATTAATTTTAAAATATTAATATTATTATAATTATTATAATACTAATATTTAGTTAAAAATTCTTCGGAGTTTTTATTAAAAGCTATAGTAGAATGTTTTCCTTTATAATTTAATATAATTCGAAGATTGAAAATATGTTAATTTTTAATTTTAAAATATTCACATCTAATTAATTTTTATTAATAAATAGTTATATAACTTTTATTAAAAATAAAATAAAACTTACAAAGTACAAAAAACTTTAACTTTCGTTCTTTATTAATATTAATAGGTAATAATTCCTTATAAATAGATTATTTTAAAAATATAAATTTTAAATTTTCGTTAGATT
Source organism: Ustulina deusta (assembly GCA_023159155.1). Lineage (NCBI taxonomy): Eukaryota > Fungi > Ascomycota > Sordariomycetes > Xylariales > Xylariaceae > Ustulina > Ustulina deusta. The sequence continues at coordinate 16,759 of JAJNNX010000115.1, read as the reverse complement.
CAAGTTGATAATCTTTTTTATTATATTTAGAATTTTCAAAAGTATTAGTATTTAAAATACTAGAATTATGAGACGTATTTCTAGATCGTTGAGAATTTTCGGAAGTAGTTGAAATAAAAGAATCCATTTTTTAAAATATAATAGTTATAAGTTTAATATATTATACTTTAAATATAATAAAAAGAATAAAATATAAAATATAAAATAAAAGAATTCTTAATATTTATAGTTTTAAATTTTAATTATATAATATAATATATATTTTTAATATTATATTTTAATTATTATTATTATTATTATTATTATATTATTATTATTATATTATTATATTATTATTATTATTTTATTATTATTATTATTATTCTTATTTATTATTATTATTATTATTATTATTATTATTATTATTATTATTATTATTATTCTTATTATTATTTTTATTATTATTATTATTATTCTTCTTCTTCTTTTTTCTTCTTTTTTATTCTTATTATTATTATTATTATTATTCTATTATTATTATTATTTTTTATTATTATTATATTATTTTTATTCTTCTTTTTATTATTATTATTCTTCTTTTTTTTTATTATTATTATTTATTATATTATTTTCTTTTCTTTTTATTATATTATTATTATTATTATTATTATTTTATTATTATTTATTTTTTATTATTATTAACTATTATTATTATTATTCTTAAATTTTTTTTTTTATTATTATTATTATTATATAAAACTTTCGAAAAAATTTTAGTATTAGTAAATTAGTATTACTATAGTAAATTAGTAATTTTTTGATTTTATTATTAGTAATTTTAGTATTTTAGTATTTTTTTAGTATTTTAGTAATACTATAGTAATACTATAGTATTTTAAAAAAATTAGTCAGTAAGTATTTTTTAAAAAATTTTTAGTAAGTATTAGTATTGGAAAAAAATTACTATAGTATTTTTAGTATTACTAAATACTATACTAATTTACTAATTTACAACCCTGAATATAATTGCAAAGTTTAAACATATTTAATTTTTTATTTTTTATTTTTTTTAAGTATTATTGCTTTATTTGCTAGTTATTCTACTAACTAACCTAGTAAAAAGTTATTTGGGTATTTTTATAGTTGGTTAATATAGTATAAATTTATCGATTTTTATATTAGAAGCATTTTTAGTTAAAAAGTAATAAGGCCCGTTTTTTTAAGATTTCGAAGTATTAGTATATTAGCAGGTAGTCTAGTTATCGGACGGCTAGTTTATAATCTATAATTGCTATTTTTTAATAATAAACATTTAATTTTTTATTCCGAAGTTAGGTTCTTATTAGTAGTAGTTCTTTTTTAAATTTTTTTTTTAAGTTTGCTTTAGAACTGATTTAGCTATTAATATACTTACTAATAGTTTATGCTATTTTTTAAGCTTTTTTTTAGTTAAACTTTTTTTTTGCAAGAAGTGTGGCAATATTGGTTATATAGCTTATTTAGTTATAATAGCTTAATATAAAAAAACCAAACAGTACTTTGTAAAGCTATAAACCTATTAATTTATATAATAAGAAGGCAGTAGCAAAGTTTATAGCTAAAAAAACATTTGTTTAGTTATTTTAATAATAGTTATAAAAAGGTCGCAACTTTTAATCTAGGTATTTTATAGCTATTTTAGCTTATTTCGCAAACTTATAGTAACCTACTAAAAATAGTTTTTATTTAATGCCTAAAATCTTAGCTAATTCTTTAATAAAAATAAAATGAACTAGGGGCCCCTATTAAAATCTATTTGTTTAAAAAGCTTATAGATTTAAAAAGGCCTTTTATAATATAAACATATAACTTCCCAAGCAATAACTATTTCATTATATGCTATAAACTATAAAGATTTACTAAGCTTGTCTACTACTATAAATATAAATTTGCTTTTTTTTTTATTTGTTGCTATTTTTTTAAAATTTATAACTATATGTTAAAAAGGCCTTAAAAATATAAATATTAGCTATAAAAAGCTAAAAGTCTTATTTTATAGCATTTTTGCTAGGCAGTACTCCAAGCAGTTCGCTACATATATTACAGTTAGCTAATACGCCGGGCTACTAATATTAAAAAGCAATAAGCTTATAAGTCTTGTTCCGCCTAAAGTGTACTATAGTTATTTTTTTATATATTTTTTTTAAAATTTAAATAAATAAATAATTTATTTTAGGAACTATTAGTTGTTTTTATAAGTTATTAATTCTTTAACAAAATTCTAATATTTATTTTGTTTTAATTAAGCTTTTGCTTAATAGATTTTTAATTTTAAGCTTTTTTTGTTTTATTATAGAACTTTAATTAATAGCATAGCAAAAGATAAAACATTAATAAAAACATTTGCTATATTAAAGTAGTATAATATATTTATAGTAAGGTTTTCTGTTTTATTTATTAATTTAAATATTTATATATATTTCTAGTATTCTATTTTGTTTTTTTAAATTTATAGATCTTTTTGTTTTTAAAATATAGTATTAGCAATAATATTTTTAGAGTTAGGCTAATATAATTACAAAATAATATTACGCTAAAAGGTTAGCCCAGTTCGCTTGCTACTAGTTTAGCTATTGTTTTGTACTAAAATATTTAAATATTTTATAGTCCGTAATAATAGTAAAAGGTTAGTTTTTCTAAATCTTTACTAATTCTGGTCTTTAATATTAAAAGTTTTTAATAACTACTAGTTTTTTTTATTATAATGGGATAGTTCAACTCGGACCTATATAAGGTTTCTAAATAAAAAGCTATTAAGTATTATTCCTTATTATTGCTTTTTTAGAAAAAGTATTTAGCTGCTACTTTATTAAATATGTTTATTTTTAAGCAAGTTTTTTAGTTGTAATAAAATAGGCCAAAACAAAAATATTATTAGTTTATTTTTAAGTTTATTAAAAACATATTAATAAGCTTTATTTTAGCAAAATATAATATTTTCTTTAGTTAAATTAAACAAAAGCTTAGCAATTCAGCTATAATATTTAATAAAACGCTAATAAAAGTTATAAAATTTAAAAAAAAATTAGGTTATTTTTAAAAAATAGGCTCTATTTAATTATAGACTACTAATATTTTTTCAAGGTCTACCTTGATTTTATTTTGTTTTATAATATAACCTAAGTATTTAGTTTTTGCTAATATAGAACTTATATTTTTAGGTTAGCTTATAAACCTATAACCTTTAGGCGCTTAAGTACCTTTTTTATATACTTCTAATATTTTTTTAAGTTATTAAAATAAATTAGTATATTATTAATATATATATATAAAATTATTTAAATATTTACTTAGAATACTGTTTATATATTAAAAAGTAATAAAGCTATTTAATAGGCCAAAAAACAATATTTTATATTTAAATAATCCGTAGTATATTTTAAAAGTAATAAAGTTTTTATAATTAAAGTATATCTATATCTAGTAGAACGCTTGTTAAATATTAATTTTTATAAAATTTTAGCTTTTAAAATATAAAAAAAGTTTTTTCGATTAGTAGTAATAAGTATTTATTCTTTTTTAAAAGGGCATTAATTTTATAATAGTTTATAAAAACAAAACTACTGTTTCGTTTTAGGGCAAAAAGTACTAGGGCAACAAAAGAAATATTTTTAAGCTTAATAAACCTTTTTTATAAATTATCTACTATATATTTTTTTAAAGTTTTTAATTTTTTTAAAATATATAATACAAAAAATTATTATAAAGTTTTTAGTATTTTTACTAGGTATAAATTTAACATAGTAATTAATTAGTTAGTTAAAAGTAGTTTATTAGAGTTAATTTTACTAAAAGTTCTAAGTAAATCCTAGTACTTTTAAGGACTAGCTTTTAAGCTTTACGCTTTAGTTCTTTTTTTTTTTTTAAAAATATCTTTTTATTTTTATTATTATAAAACTATATTAATTTTATAGATTTATAACATAAGTTTTGATTTTTTTGCATCTAAGCATACTAAAAAAAAGTATAGTACTAATAGTAGCAATATTAGCAATAGGCTAATATTTATACTATCTAATTATATTTTTTATAACTAGTACGGTTTTTAAGCATTGTATAGCTATTCTATTTTTTTTAGTAAAATATAAAGGTTTAAGATCTGTTTTAGTAATAGCTAATTAATAGTTTATTTTCTATATTTTTTTAGTATAAGGTTTAATATAAGTTTTTTTTATTAAAGATTAGGTAAGACTATAGGGTTGGCCTACTTTACTTGTTTTTTTATACGTAATAATTAAAAAGTTAAGTAGCGCTTAAATTAGCTTATTATATAAAGTCTATAAGTCCTTAAAAAAAGGTGTATAGGTCCCAGTTTAATATAGTTAAATATATAAGCAAAGTGTTGCTTTATAGAAATTTTTTTTTTCTTTTGTTTTTTTATAGTTTTTTAAAAGCAGGTTAAGCAGAAAAATATAGTATTTTTTTGCAAGTTAAGTAAAATATTGTATATTTTATAGAATACTTTTCCGATCAATAGTTTATATTTATTTTAATTTTAATTAATAGAACATTTTTAAAAATCCTGCTTTGCAAACAAAAGTCCACTACAATAGCTTTTTTAATCTTTTATTAAAATTAGATATTATATTTTAAAACTATTTGTTTTAAAAAATTGTTTATAATTATAGCGTTTAGTTTAAATAGAACAAGTTTTATAAAGCAAAAGTTTACAAAAATATATTTGTTTGTTTTTATATTAGCAAAAGTATTTTTTATAATAATAATAGTTCTATTTAGTATTAATATATAAATTATAATAAAAAGATTTTTTTAGAATAAAGTTAGAAAATCTTTTATATTATTAATATTTAGCTTAGCTAATAAATTTCTTAAAAAAGAATATATATTCCTTAGAGCTAGTTTTTTTTGCTTTGTTTGTTTTAATATTCTTTTTTAATAAGTTTTTTTGTTTATATTTTGTAAATAGTATAGCAAGCCGTACTTCTTATTTTTTATTTATTAGTTTTGGTTTTTTTGCGAAAAGACAGTCCTTAGTATAGTATTTTTTTTATAGCATATAAAGCACTGTTTTTTTTTTTATTAAATGTTTTATTTCGTTTAAAACTAAGCTTTAAATAAGACTGCTTAGTACTAACTAAAGCTTTAGTATTAGAGTTGCTACTAGCTTAAAATCCTTATATATTATTTAGGGCAAGATTTATAGCTACAACGTCTAGTATTACTGCTAGAAGCTATTGCAGTAGCGTTCTTATATTGTTTTATAGCTATATTTGTTTTTAATATATTATATACTAATTATTTGCAATAAAAAACAAATATTTTAAAGTTATACTTGCTATTAAAATATTAATTAATTATTTAGTTTTTTAATCTGCTAATATAATTTTTTATAAAATTCTTCTTTTTATAAAGATTTGGCAATTTGCTGTTTACTAGCCAATCGGACAAAAAAGTTTTTTAAAGCTCTAGAATTCAGCTAAAGATTTTAGTTCTACACTCTTTAAACTTAACATAGGATTTTTGCTTTTTGTTCGGGTCTAAGTATTATTAAATAAAATATATTATTAGTTTTTTAGACTTCTTAATATAGTCCGGGTATATATTATTTAAATATAACTAAAAACTTTTTATAATTATATTTCTTAAATAAGATTTAATATTAGTTATTTTTATAGTATTATTACTAAACTAATTATTATTAGTACAAAAGTAGTTTGATTAAAATTAGTGCCAAACTTAAAAAATTTTGTTTTTTAAATTTTTGTTATAAAAAATTAGAACTTTAATTTTAGCTAACTTTTTGTAGCTATTTTTTATTATAGCTTCTAAAGTAATAAAACCTAAAGTAACGCTTTAGGTATAGATTACTAGGTTAGCTACTAATTAATTGGACTTGGTTAGCTTAGCCTTTTTTTTTTAAGTTTTTTCTAAAAAAGTTAACTTAATTGCTTACTGCTTTAAAACGTTCTAAGTTCTTATTATTAAGCTTTTTAAAATAGACTATTATAATATCTAGGTTTAAATTTATTATTATTATTAATTAGTATAGATTTTAAGCAGCAAAGTCCTAAGCTTTTACTACAATAGCAAAAATATATTTTTTTAAATAAAGCTTTTTAGTTAGTTTAGTAAGCTTTATTAAATATTTTTTAATTTATTAAGCTTTTAAATCTTAAGTAGACTATTTTTTTATTATTAGTTGCTAGCTTAAAATAAAAGCATAAGTATTACTACGTTTTATTAAAACAGTTAAGTTATAGACCTTAGCTAATATATTTTTTTAAACCTAGTTTATTATAAAGTTGTATTAGGTATTTATAAAATTATTGCTATTAATAGCTTACTAGTATTGCTTATAGATTAGCTAATAAAGTTTTTTAAAAATATTACAAAATTTATTATTATTATTTTTATAACCTATAATATAAGATTTGGCTAGTATATATATCGGCGTAGCCCTAGACAAGCGTCTACTTATATTAATTATAAAAATTTTATTGGGATACAAGTATAGGTCCATAAGGCTTGCAAGGTTAAAACGTACTGCTTTATTAATAGGCGCTAATAATAGTTTGCCAGCTAGGTCACTTTATAAAAGGTTTAGGTTATTTATATTAGGGTTATTATCACGCGCTATTAGCAGTAAGTTTTATTTAGGGTTTATAATTTGTTGTTCTAACTAGGGATTTTAGCTTTAGCGTTAATTAGTAGGGTTGGTCGGAAGATATAATTAGTTTTTTAAAAGCTAAAGTCAAAAGTTAGCCTAGCATTAATTGTTCAAATAAAATATAAAGCTTCTCAAGCTTTTTTAGAGTTATATAAATCTTATAATTATTATAGCAAGTATTCTTTTAAAAAGCAAGGCTTCTAGTTAGGGTTCTAAATATATATTAATTATAAGATAAAAAAAAAAAAAGGAAACTAAATATAAATAATATATAAAGAGATTTATATATATATGGTTGGATGGTTGTGTGCGCAATGGGTGGCCCGTGCCACCCATAGGTTCCCTTATCAATAAGGGGTCAGTAGGCCAGCCAGCCAGCCAGCTATAACTTATAGCAGTATTATAAAACTTTTAAATAGTGTTTAGTAGCTATAATAAATTATAGTATAATGCTTTAAATAGATATTAATTTTATTAGTTTGCTAAGTATATTTATATATTATATATAATAAGCATTTTTTTAAAGTATTTTTTTTTTGCTAATAAAGTTTTTATTAAGATTTCATAGTTATAATTAGTTATAAAATAATATTATTAAATATATTTAAGCGTTATATATAATAAGTTTTATAAAAAAGAATTTTTTATTTAAATAAATCTTTATATATATTTTAATATTATAAGTTATAAGTTTTATAAAAGCTTTTTTTTTTATATAATAAAACGTTTAATAATATTTAATAATTATAATAAATTATAAGCAATATTATAAATCTATTTATATATTATAAATAATAAGCTTTTTTAAACATATTCTTTTTTTGCTAATAAAACTATTATTAAGATTTAATGATTATAATTAATTGTAAAGTAATATATATATATATATATATATATATTATATAATAGATCTTATTAAAATATTTTAATAGGTTTATTATTATTTTTTAGTGTTTATTCCTTTAGTTAATATAATATTAAGTACTTTTTTAGCTAGTAAAAAGTTTACTAGTTTTTTATAATATAAGAACTACTACTTTTTTAGCCCATATTTATTTTTTTTTATTTTTTTTAAAAGTATACTAAGTGTTTTTATTATATTTTAATTACTAGTAGGTAATCTATTGGATTATTAAGTTAAGCATTTATTTTTTAGGCTTAAGTTTTAAAAATATATATTAATAGACCGCTTTTTAATAATAATTATAGCAAAACATATAGTTTTTTATATTAGGGTTTTTCTTTTTAGTTTCAATATATATATAAATATAAAAATGCTTAGTAAAGGTATATTTAAGGCTTTTTTTACTAATAAAAAAGGTTTTATTTTTATTACTATTATTGTTAGTACTAGCACTACTACTAAGGTTACTACTAAAAGGTCGGTTATTAGTTTGTTTTTTATTAGTTATAAATAAATAAATATATTTAGAGTTATTAGCAGACTTATTGCTTTTATTATTATTTTTATTACTATTATTATTAATGTTAAAATCTTTAGATTTTTTGATTTTTTTTAATGTTTTTAAAGAAAGTATTAGTAGTAAATATTAATTATACACTTTTTTTAGAAATTTTTAATATATTTAATATAATAACCTTTTAGTATAATTTAAAAACTATAGTTTAATAGCTTAAAATATTTTTTATTATAATATTAAAATATATAGTTTTCAAAAATATAGCTTAATTTAAATAGGTTTTTTAGAAAAATTTTTTTAAGTTAGTAATAAGCTTAAATATGTTTATTTTAGTATTTCTTTTAAAATATATTTTAGTAATCTTTTTAAATTATATATTTATTTACTTAATTAGATTTATGATATGTTTTTTAACAAATATATTAACAAATATTATATATTGATTTTTTTATTTAAACTTAAAAACTAGTTATATAATAGTACTAAGTTTTTTTAAGTTATTATATTACTAATTAATTATTTAGTTTATTTTTATATAGATTAAATAAAAGTTAAAATAAATTCTTTTTTATATTTATTTAGTAAGCTTGATTATTTTAGTTTAATAGGTATTATAATGTTTTAAACCTATATTATAAGTTTATTTAGTAGCTAAGAATTAGGCCTTTCTAGCTATAGATAAATCTTTAAATATAATAATAAAAAGATTAATAAAATTAATATTTTATAATAAAAAGAATTTTATTAATTATTAGTATTTTTGGTTTTATAAGCTATAAAGCTTGATTTATAAATATTATATAATTTTATAAATTATAGTTATAAACGTTTATAATAAAGTTTTTTTTTATAATAAAAAGTTATTAAATAAATTAAAAATAGTTTTAGTTATTATAATAAATTATATAGCTAGGTTTAATAGGATTAATAAATATTATTAATTATTATATATATAAATTATTTATATTTTAATATATTATTAAAAAGTTTATTAGTAGTTGATTATTATATATAAAGCGTTTAAAATAAAATATTTTATTAAATAGATTGCTAGTAATTATATATATTATTTAAAAGCTTGCTAGTAATAAAATATAAAGTATTAATAAAACTTTTGATTATTAGATTTAATACTAGTAATTTTGCTATATATTACATATAAACAGTTTATTTATATAATATATTTATATTTTATATATATATATCTTTTATATAATTAAGTGTAACACTATCAAAACGTTCCATTAGCTAAAGGTATACTTTCTCACCCCCTATACTGGCACTTCTCACTAGCCACTCTAAGGCTCTCATCACTACTTAGCCACTATTAAATCCAACACTACTACGTTTTATATCTTAATCTGGTAGGCCTACTTTACTATATTAAAAAGAATCAAAACATAACTAACTAGTCCGTCCTTTTTACTTTTTGTTTCTTTCTTTTTCTCTATACTTATACTTGGCTAATATACGAGATCGATCTAAGCTCTACTATAGTTGTTTCTTTAGTTCCAAAAGGTGTGGACCTTTTCTTTCTACCCCGTATTCGATTGATTAATTGATTGATTAATTCCTATTTGGTTTTAGCCGCTCTTTTATCTGCAGCTATATCCGGTTAGCAGAGCTAGTTAACCAGCTAACGCGGCCTAGATATTAATCTATGCCGCCTTACTCTGCTATGTTTTAAAAATTTAAAACTATAGCTAGCTAGCCCTAACTTCTATTTTTTAATTTTTAACCTTTATTTATATTTAGCTAGTTTTTATTTATAAATATTAATTCTTTCCTAATATAAATAATTATATATTTTTAAAATAATATTTTTAATTTTATATATTATTTATTTTTAGTTTTTATTTAATATTAAGTTTATTTCTTTATTTTTTAATTTTAAATTGTTTTAAGATTTATATTTATTTTATGAATTTAATAGCTTTAATAGTCTAGTAGGGCTAGTGCGCGCGTATAGGAGACAGGTCCTTAGTTATAGAATAGAACGCATTTTTGGAGACCTCGGAGATTACGGGACAAGAAGTATAATAAACATACATTTTTATTTGGGACTACTAAAGATTTCTTTTTTTTTATATATACTATAACAAATAATTATTACAAAATACTAGATAAAAATTAAAGATTTGTTTTATATAATAACTTTGCTATATTAAATAAACTAATATAGTAGTTTGTTATAATATTATAGTAATAACGTTTATTTAATAAAAATTAAAGTAATAATAGATTTAATGCTTATATTGCTTAATATTTATTAAAAAAACTTTTATATAAATAATTTTAAAAATTATTTATATGTTTAGATTAAATAATAAAAAAAGAAACTATTTGCTATAAAATATAATAAATATATTATAATTTTATAGTTATTTTTTTGTGTAATATAAGTTTTATTAATTAAACTTTATTTTTTTTAGTTTATTTGTTTTACTAGTAATTTAAGCTTATATTTTACTAGTAATCTAAGCTTATTTGTTTAGTAATAATTTAAGCTTATTTATTTAATATATAATTTAAAGCTTTTAATATCTTTTTTATTAATTATGTACTAAAAGTTTTTTTTTATGCTTTATATTTATTTTTTTAATAAGCTTTATATACTATTAATTTATAATATTAAAATTTTTTTTTTTTTATGTTTGTTTTGTTTTTTTAGGTTTTTTTATTAATTTTAAAAATATTTAGTTATATTATTGGTTGGCTCTATCCGGGATAGTATGTACGTACATAGTGCTATATGCAAGAGCAGATCTGGTAAGGCGAACACTATAATTTATATTGTACTATGTTTGAATGCCTATTGAAAGGAAGAAGAAAGAAAGGAATCAAAAGGTGTAAAAAGGCCTGGTATATCCTTTCATACGAAAAGGTCTACTATGGCCCCTTAGCTATAGGCTAGCCATGGGCTAACACCTGACTTGGCCACCTTAGGTAGCTAAGGTGAGTAACCTATAAATAGCGTACGATTGACCTGGAATACTATTCAACATATATAAAAAATCCAAATCTATTAAAATTGAGTAAGGTTTATTTTAGCTTTTTTGATTAAATAGGTTAGATATAAAGTTATATTTTGTTTTTATTGCTTTAATTAATTTTTTTTTATAAAATAAAAATAGTATTTTTTGCTATAAAAAATATATTCATATTATTTGTTTTTTATAATTCTAATATTTTTATAGATCTTTTTAATTAATTATATTTAAATATTAATATTTTAAATAAAAAAAAACTTACTGAAATATAACTTTTTTATATTTAATAAAATTCAAATAAAATTTTTTTTAAATTGTTTTGTTTTATTTATAAAAGTATTTTTTAAAAAAAATAAAAGTTTAAATAATAAATTATAAATTATCGTTTTTTAATAAATTAAATAAATTAAATTAGTTAAAAAAATAAAATACTAGAACTAAAAAAAAATAAGTTAGAACTTTTTTAGTTTTTTTTTTAAATTTAAATGTAATAACATAATTTTTTTATGCTTAAGAAGTTAATCATTTTTTGAAATAATAATTAAATATTAGTAATAAAACTATAAAAAAGTTTTAATATTTTTAAATATTTTTTAAGTTTTTATATATTTTTTATATATAAATATTTTTCTATTTAATTAAATATTTAAAACTTTTTATTTTAATATAAATTAATATTTTTTTGATATTATATATTTAGTTTAGTTTTTTTAAGTTTTATTTTTAATATTATATTTTTTAGTACTAATTTAATAATAAAATATAAAATATTAAATATTTTTTATATTTTTTAATAGCTTTAAAAATAATTTATTTAAACTAATTTTTAATTTTAAATAGTTTAATTTATTTAAAATTAAGTTTTTGTTTAGTTGTTTATTTTAATATTATGTTTTAAAATTAGCTTTAATAATTTATTTTATAATTTATTATAAGTTTATAAGTTTTAGGTTAGATATTTATTTTTTAGTACTAAAATTTTAAAAATTATAATTTATTTATTATTTAAATTTAAAGTATAGTTTGTTTAAATAGTAATATTTTTATAAATTTATTATTTAAATTATTATAATATATTTTAATAATAATAATAATTTAATTTAGTTAGTTTGCTGCTTATTAAAAATATTAAAAATATGATTTAAATATTAATTATTTTAAATAATAAACTATTAATATTTTATGCTTAATTTTTTAAAGTTTTATCAAAAATTACTAAAACTTAAAAGCAATTATATTTTTAATTTATAATAATTTTTTAAAAAATTTATATTTATTTAAAAATATATTTTATAATTATATAAACTAAATTTTAAAAGATTTATTTGTTTATATAATATAAAATTTTTATATTTTATAAATTATTTATAATAATTAAATAAAATACATTTTATTTTTATTATTAGTTTTTTAATTTGAGTAATTTTATAATAAATTAAATATAATAATTTGTTAGTTTTATTTAATAGTTTAATTATTTATATTAATTCATATAATTTATGCTTAATATTTTTATTGTTTTAATATATTATATTTATAAGTTTTTTAATTTTTTTAAAATTTTAGTAATATATAATATTAATTATAATATATATAGTTTTATTTTTATAAATTAGTTATTTATATTATTTCTAAACTTTTAGATTTTTTTTATATTTTTAAATTAATTTTATATTTATTTATTATAGTTTATTATATTACTAAATATAATATTTAATTTTAATTTTGCTATAAAAATATTAGAACTTTTTTTATTATTTTGTTTATAGTTGCTTTATTAATTTAGATATCTCTATTTTATATATAATCTTTTAATATAAAAATTTTAAAATTAAACTAAAATAAAAACTTTGCTTATTCATTTATTGCTTGTTTACTAATTTATTATTACAAAAATAATAAAATTTTTATTAATTATTTTAGTTTATATAAATAATATTTTTATTTTTAAATATTTATAATATAGCTATAAATTTTTATTATAAAAAATAGTTTATTATAAGTTTTAAAATTTTTAAAAAAAAATATTATTAAATATAGTTTTTTATTTTTATTATATAATTTAGTTAATTGCTTATTATATTATTATATATTAATTTTAATTTTAAACTTTTTATTTAGATTTAATAACTGTATTACTAAATTATTTATTATTAATTTTTTATTTCATTAAATATTTTTTATTTTTTTTGATTATTAAAACGTTTAAATTTTTTATTAAGTTTATAAAAAATACTATAATTCTTTTAAAATCTTTTATAAAGCTTTAAAATAGTTTATAAATAACTAAATATTTTTATATTATTCATTAATTTAAATACTAGTTAATTTTTTATTACTAAAATCTTTCAATTTTTAAATTTATATTCTTTTTAATATTATTATAAATTTAAAAAAAATTATTTTTTGTTTATAAAATTTGCTTTTTTTAAATATGTTAATAATTTAATATTTTTAAATAAATTAAACTATTATTAAAATATATTATAACAATTTAATTAATAAATTTTTATAATATATTTTATAATTTTTGTTTAAAAATTTACTAATATATTAATAAAAGTAAATATTATTAAATATTTAAATAATTTATATAATATTTAAAAGTTATTTTTATTTGTCTTTTAATATAATTTTAATTCAGTAAATATATTTAGCAAATTTAATATTATAAACTATTTTATTTTTTATTATTTATTTTTAAGTTTTTAATTCTTAATAAAAGTTTTATAAACCTTTTATTTTTAAGTTTATATTTTATAGTTAATATATAATCTTTATTTAATTTTTATTTAGTTTTTTGGTTTTTTTAATATTTATAAAATTAATAATTTAATAAATAATATTAATAGTTATATATTTTTTGGTAAATTTTGTTATAAATTATTGTTTTTATATTAAATCTTTTTTTTAATAAATCGCTAAATTTTTATATTTATTTAGTATTTTAATATTAACCTTTAGTTTAAGATTTTAATAAATATATATATTGCAATTTTTATTTTTTTAGATACTTAAGTTTTTTTTTTTAGTTTTTTTAATAGTTAAATTTTTTAGTATATTTATTAAAATTAGTTTATATTTTAGTTTATTTTAAGATTATTTACTTATAACTAAAATATTTTTAATATATATAATATAATATTTTTATAATCTTAAACTTAAGTTTTATAGTTTTTTTTAATAATTTTATAGTTATAAAAAAATTAAATTTTTATAATAATTATAAAGAAATAAGCTTATTTTAAGTTTTATAAACATTTTTAGTTTATATTTGTAATATTTTAAATTTAATGTAAATATATTAAAATATTTATATTATTATATATAATATCTTTTTAATAAATTAAATTAATCATTAACTTTTTATAATTATATTATTATTTTTTGTTTTTTATATTTTATATATTTAATTTATGTTTAATTTAGTTATAACTAAGCTTATTTTAAATAGCAATTAATTTAATTTTTCTTTGCAATCTAGTTTATAATTATAATTTATTTTTTTGTTATATACTATTTTATTAGTTTGTTTTTTAATAATTATTAACTATTATTCTTTAAATATTATTTTTTATTTTTCTTTTAATAATATATTATAAATTTTTTTAATATTTATATTTTTCTATAATATAATATTAATATATATTATTAATATATTCATTACTATTAAATTTTTTAATATATATTTTAAATATTATAGGCAAGGCTAACTTTAAGAGCTTTGCCGATTAATAGAAGTTCTGAACTTCTGCTAGAACTTATAGAACCTTTTATAGAAATACGTTAGAAAAGTGCGTTAGAACTCCGCGTTAGTAGATATTAATAGCTATATAGCTACAAAGATTTTCTTTTTGCAAAATCTTTTTTTTTTTTTTTAAATTAGTTAATAAACAATATTTTTTCGCTATTTAGCTAAATCTTTTTATATATTAACTAACTTTGCTTTTTTTTAAATAGTATTAGCGTAGCTTATTAGCTATATAGTATTAAAAAAGTTATAAAAAACTTTATAAAAAGCTAGCTTTTTAATAAGCAGCTTTTAAAAAATTTAGTAACTAATATTTTAAATTATTAAATAAAAACTAAATAAATAGCTTACTACTATAAATAATTCGATTGTTTTTATTTTTTATCAATATAAAAAGATTTAACGGGCTATATTAATTATTTTATTATAAAATTAAATAGTTTTATAATAATTTTTTTTTTAATAATAAATTATAAATCTTAACAAATTTTTTAATAATTTAGCACTAATAATTCTAAAAATAATTCTTATTTAAGAAATATTTAACAAAAAAGCTATTGTTTTACTAATAAACTTTTTACTAATAACTTAAAAAAAAACTTTTTTAATAACCTAAAAAGTTTATTAGTTTTTACGTAAGGTTTTTTATATAAAAAATAGCGATAAAGTATAAGTTAAATCAAAATATTTAATAGTTTTATAAAAGCAGATATATAACTATTTTTATTATAAAAAGATATACTAATATATAAAATGTTACTAAATTTATAGTAATTTTTATAAGGACTACTTTGATATTAATTAAGTAAAAAAATTAGCTTAAAACTTGTTTTTTTTTAAATAAAGCTGAAAAATATTTTTTGCGTTTTTTTTAAAATAAAAAAAACTTTTATTTATCTAAGTAGTACTTTTTAAAACAATACTATAAAACTTATTATTTTAAAAAAAACTATATATATTTAGCTAATAAATAAGGTAATTTTATATAAACTATTATATTATACTAAATAATAATATATAATATAATAATTATAATAAATTGTTTAAAAAAGTATAGCTTTTACTATTTTTTAATTAAAAAGCAAGTAGCAAGTTTTTATTAAAATAACTATTTTTTTTTACTACTTATAATAAATATATAAAAAGATATAAAAATAATAAAAATAAGAACTGCCAGCTTTTTTTTGCTTAAAACAAGCTAAAGCTAATAAGTAGCAAACAAAAAAAATAAAAAGCAAAAAGCAAATAAGCAATACTTGTAATATAAGAAAAGTAACTTTATATTACTAATATTTGTTATTTTTATTTAATAATTTATAAAAATTAAAAATAAAATAAGAGCTCCTAATATAGTAGCAAAGTATAGTAAAAACAAAAAATAATAAAATTTAAAAAATAATAATTTTTGTTTTTAGTTACTAATAAAAATATATAAAAAGTTTAATTTTATAAGCTTAGTAATAAAGTTAAAAATAATAATATTAGCTATATTTTTTACTATTTATGATATTTATAAAATATTATTATTAAAATAATAATGAATTAAAATTATAAATATATAGCTATAATAAGTAGTTTTTTAACTTAATATTTAATAATTATTATTTATTAGCCCAAAAAGCTAAAAAAAAAACAGTAATAAAACAAAAAATTATTAATAAATAATATATATTAAATCTAATATAATAAGTTTGAATAAAAAATATTAGCATATATAGTTTTTTACTTAAAATATAATATTATTTTAAAAAAAACTTTAAATAAAACAATTAAAAATTAATTATATGTTTATAAATAATAGTTAGTATAAAACAAGCTAAAAATTTTAAAATAAAAAAAACTAGATTTATTTTATAAACTAAAAGTATTAAAAAAATATATAAATATATACTAACTTAGTAAAATAATTTTATTATAAAAATAAAAAGCTATAATATATTAAAACTGTCGG
>JAJNNX010000114.1:0-22074 GCA_023159155.1 Ustulina deusta | reverse complement strand
TATTTATAGTACTACTTTAATATTAACTAAATAAAAAATTACTTAAAACTTGCTTTTTTTTAAGCAAAGCTTAAAAATATTTTTTATGTTTCTTTTTAAATAAAAAAAACCCTTGCTTATATAAATAGTACTTTTTAAAACATACTGCAAGCTTACTATCCTAAAAAAAACTATTAATGCTTAGCTAGCAAACAAGCTAATTTTGCACAACCTACTATTAGATTATACCAGATAGACATATAATAATTAACTATAATAGGTTGTTCTAAAAAACATAGCTTTTAATGTTTTTTTTAACTAGAAAATAAGCACAAATCTTTATTAAATAGCTACTTTTTTTTTGCTACTTATAATAATATAAAAAATACAAAATACAGAAATAAAAACTGCTAGCTTTTTTTTTTGCTTAAAACAAAGCTAAAGCTTAATAAGTAGCAAACAAAAATAAACAAACAAAAAATAATAAGCAATGCTTGCAATATAAAAAAAGCAACTACTTTATTACTAATATTTGTTTCGCTCCCGTTTATAACCTATAAAAACTAAGCAAATAAAAGCTACTAATATAACAACAAACAAAACACAAAATAAAAAATAACAAAACTCAAAAACAAATAGCTTTTATTTTTAGTTGCTAATAAAACATATAAAAGATTTTAATTCTTATAAGCTTAATAGCAAAGTTAAAACGCTATAAATAGTTTATTTTTTATTATAACTTTATTTATAATAAAACATTAATTTTAAAACAATAATTATTAAAGTTATAAATGTATAGCTATAAAAACAACTTTTTAGTTTAATATTTATAATTATTATATATTCCTATTAGCCCAAAAACTAAAAAAACAGTAATAAAAAATTATTAATAAATAATCTATATTAAATCTATATTAATAAATTTTAATAAAAAACTAATATATATAGTTTTTTATTTAAGCATATATTACCTAAAAACCCTAAATAAACATCAAAATAACTTATATTGCTTATAATATATAATTAGTATAAAACAAACTAAAAACATTAAAATATAAAAAACTAGATTTACCCTATAAACTAAAACATTAAAATATATAATATATTACTTAATAAAATAGTTTTATTATAAAAATAAAAGCTATAATATACTAGAATAGCTAATATTTTAATATTTACTATTATATTAGCAAATATTACAAAAGCTTTAGTATTAAAAACCTAACTTTACTACTATTCTAATTACTAAAAAATTAAAAATTAAGCTTTATTGTTTATAAAGCAATAAAAAATAACTTTTTTTATATTGCAAAGAGCCAATTATAAATACTACTTTTATAAACCCTTAAAAAAACAACTTTTAAGTATTATAAGAGCTTTTTTATAAAATATTATAAAACAAACTAGTATATTAAAAAATACTAATAAAACTATTAAATAAAAGTTATATTAAAGCTAATAGTTTATTTATAACGTTTTTATTTTTTTTACAAAAAACTAAAAAAAGTTACGTTTTTTATTAATTATAAAACGCTTATATTATAACTTAAATAAATAAATATTTTTTTTTTATTAAAAAAATCTAGCGAACTTTTTTAAAGCTTGTTAGTTTATAAAGCTTAATATCTAAGCAGCTTTTTATAAGCTACGTATTAAAAAAAATAAATAAATAAAAAACAGCTTTTTATACAAAGTTTAGCTTATTTAAATAGTTAATAACTCTTTTTGGATTATTTAGCACTTCTGCTATATTTTAGCGCTACATAAATACTATTTTATACTTATACTTAGATATTTTTGCTTTTGTATATATAAATAATATTCTAGTATAGTTAAGCGGATTAAAAAAAAACTATTTTAAAAAAATAAAACAAATCTTAAGCGCTTTATAAGCTATAAGTTTATATTTTAATATTAACAAATATAAATTTGGAATAATTATAATAAAATATTTAAGATTTATTATTAAAGCTAAAATAAAAATATAAATAAACCCTAAAAAAATAAAAGCTATTTATAAATAAAAAGCTCCTAAATTGCTTAAAAATATAAAAAAGATTTTAAGCTTTATAAACTTTTATAAACAATTTATATTAAAATATACTAATATTATAGTACTACTTATAGTTTTAACTAAAAAAAAGATTTTATTTCATTAAAAAAATATAAAAAATACTACTTTTAAGTAGTTTAAATTACTTTTTATATCAGAACTAGTTCTTACCTAATTTAACTTAAATAAACTTATAGTACTAAAAATAGATTGTTTTAAAACAGTTTATAGCAATTGCTTATTTTAATATAACAAATATAAACTTTTCTATTTAATAGTATACTTTTTATAAAAACTTTTACTTATAAAAACAATTATAAAATTTATAATAAAAAACTTTTAATAATTATAAGCTATATAAATATATAAAATAGTAAACTATAGAGCTTTAAAAAAACATTCTTAATACTTTTAGATTATAAAAACCTAAAATATTTTATAATTTTAAAAAAACTTTTAAAAAAATAAGTTAGGTAGGCCAAGTTTTTAGCTAACTTTAAGTTTATGTTTACTTATAAAGCAAAAGCAAATAGTACTTAGCTAGATATTTTATTGCAAAAAAAACAAAACTTACTTTTAAAAACAAACCAACAACTTATTAAAACAAATTTTGCACTATTTTGCTAAAAATAAATAGTTTTTAAACTATATAGCAACATAAAAATAAGCTTATTAAAGTTCTAAAAAAATAAACTATTTTTAAAATATTAAATCTTTATATATAAAAACTTTTAATAAACTTAAAATACTACGCTAGATCAGATCTCTAGCTACTAATTAATAGTTAAAACTATAAAAAATAATAAACAAAAGTTCTTACTAAACATAAAAATAAACAAAAAATCTTTAAATATTAATATTTTAAAATATAAAATTAAAATAAACAATATTTTATAATATTAAAATTATATATAAATACTAAACTAAAAGCTACTTTAAACTAGCTTAATCTAGAACTACTATAATTTAATATTAATAAAATACCTAAAAAAAAATAAAACTATAGCAATACTAGCTAAAAGCTACTTTTAACTAAACATATACTAGATAATATACTGCTTTATTAATAATTATAATATATATAATAAAAAAACTGTTTAAAAACATAAAAAATAAAGCTTTTTTAAACTATTTCTAATTCTAAAGCAGTTTTAAAACAAGCTATCTATAGATTTTATAATAAATTTTTTTATAATAAAAAATAATAACCTATTTTTTATTATAGTAATTATTAATAAATTAACCAAAATAGTTATTATTAAAACTATATAATTAATAAATATAAAAAGATATATTAAACAGTTTATATACTACTTTTAATACTTTTATAAATTCCTAAAAATAATTACTAGCAATAAAAAAACAAATTAAATAAAAGTTTCTAACAATACTTTTACAAACTAATTAAAATAAAACAAACACTAAATATTGCTTATTATCCCAAAACAAATAATACTATAAAAAAAGCTAACTAAAAAGTTTTAGCTTATTTCTATATATTTATTGCTTATATATAACTAGATTAAAAAGCACTACTACTAAACGTAATATTAGCAATTAATAATAAAACCTTTTTTATAACAAAACTAAACCTATTTTTTACCTAATACAAATATTATATAAACCTAATTAAACTAATAATTTATTTGTTTATACTAGCTAAAAAATTGAAATATTAGCTAAAACATTTATTTAATAATTAAAAAACGCTTAAAAGTTCGCCTAAACTACTATAGCTGCAATATAACAATACATAAAAGAAATAGCTAATAATAAGCGCAGTCCTATGGACCGCTTTAAAAAAAAAGATTAAGTATAACTAAACCTAAAAAATATTACTATAAACTAACCTTTCTAAAAACTAATATAGCTCTACTTTAAATATAAAGTAATTAAAGTTATAAGCTTTTATATAATAAAGCTAAATATTTTTAAAAAAAAATATAATTATTTTTATATTAATTTTTTATAATAAGCAGTTATAAACTTTTTTTATTATAAATTAACCTAAATATATAACTATTAGTAGTACTACTTAAAAGCAATAAATTTTAAGTAAAAAACATTCTATAAACAAAAAATAAGCAAAAGAAAAAACTAAAATAAGCCTATTTGCTACAAAGTTAAAGTTAAATAGGCCGGTTATTAATAACCCATATAAAAACCCTTTAATAATTTTACTAATACTGCAGTTTTAAAGCAGTTCAAAACTAAGCATAAAAACGCTTATATATACAAAAGCTTTATTATTAAAAAAAAAGCTAACAAAAACAAACCAGCTAGTAAGCTAGTATAGTTTATGTTATAATTAAGAATTTTTTTTTTTTTTTATTACTAATATTATAAGTTATTACAGGCCAAAAAACAAAAATCAAACGCACAAAGAACTAAAAAAAAACCTACCAAAAGCATTTATATTAATTTTTAGCTTAACTATATTATAAAACTAATACTAAGCAGCTATAAAGCTACTAAACCTCTATATTATCTTTATTTTTATTATTAGCTTTATTTATTCTACCAAAATATAACCGCTTATAAGCAAAGCTTAAAGCGCTACTAAACTATTTTTTAACAGATATATAAACAAAAAGACCAAGCTTATTAATAAATACCGAACTACTAAAGCCTAAAAACAAATATTGTATATAAATACTTATTATATATCTAATAATGCTTAAATAATTATTAATAATTACAGAGCTATTAGCGAGCTATTTTATACCTAAAACATAATATTTAATAACTATTATATTACGTTTAATAGCTATAGTTATATATTTAAGAACTACTAAATATACTTAATTATTTATTTAGTACTTATTAGTAAACAAATAGCTATAACTAAACAAAAAAATAGCTAATATATTTAAAAAAGTTTTTTTTTAACACTAAAAAAAATTAATAACTAACTTATACTTAACGTACAGATTAAAAACAGCTTACTAAACAACTAGCTTTAAAACTAGTAGTTTTTTATTTTTAATACTTACTATTACAAATTAACAAACATTAAACTATTTATAAGCAAAAGAAAAGCGCTTAATTATTAATGTTTTTAATAGTTATAAATATAAGCACTATTAAACAAGCGCTTAACATAACAACTATTTTAAATATATAAACTAGCTATATATAAATAAAAAAATTAGCAACTATAAATAGCAAAAAAATAATAAGTAAACAGTTAACTTATAATACTATACAAATAACTAAAGTTTTTATTTGGGCTAGCATAGTATTTATATTGCTTACTAGTTCCTAAACAATAAATTAATAAAATACAAACATATACTAAGCCTAAAAATAGCCAATCTTATATATTTATATAAAAATAGCAAAAATGTTTTATAAGCTAAGGTAATATACTAAACTATTTATTAATAAATAAAAAGCAAAAAAAAGCAATACTTTGCTTAGTTTAAACATAAAAATACGCAAATATTAAATATATTATAAATAAAAGTTATATGTTGTCCTGGAGCAAAAGCAGTATATTGCAGCTAATAAGCAATAAAAAAACAAAAAAACAAAAGAACAAAAGCTAAGCTAGCTACTAAACATATATAAGCTGCTTTATATTAAACAAATAATAAAACAAACATATAATAAATATACTACTTCTTGCAATAAAACAAAAAAAAAGCACTTAATATAAAAAAAAAAGGGCTACTTACTAATTAATATTATTACTAAAAAAAAAAAAGAAAAAAAAAAAAAGTTAAAAGGGCTAAAAAAAGTTTATATAAACTTAGTTAAAAGCAGTAAGCAGTAGCAATAAATAGGTTAGTACATATTAGCAATATATTAGCTAAACAAGTGTATATATTGCTTAAAAAAATATATATATTGCTTAAAAAAAAGCATATATTGCTTAAAAAAAAGCACATTTTTTACGCCTATTAGCCACTGCCTATACGCTATATACTACTTATTTTGTAGCTCCTAAGCTAAAAACAAAAAAAAATAATATTATAAGTAAAGCTAGATTTAAAAGCTTTACTAATTAATAAAAGTTCCGGACTTCCGCCAGAACTTACAGAACTCTTTACAGAATACGTTAAAAAAGTACGTTAGAACTCCGTATTAATAGTATATTAATAGCTATATAGCTATAAAAACTCTGTTTTTATAAAGTCTTTTTTTTTTTTTTTTTTAAATTAGTTAATAAATAGTATTTCCTGGCTATTCGGCTGAATTCTTTTATAAGTATTAACTATAAAAAAAAGCTTATTAAATTAATAAAAACCTGTTGTATTTATAGTAAAAAAACCATATATTAATTAACTTCTTTAATTAAAAGCTTAAAGTTTTAAATATTTAACTAGTAAAAAAACCTATAATAAAAATAGTTCTAGCAGTTTATCCGATTTAAAAAACAAGTAAAACTAATAAAAATCTTTTTATTAGTCTTTTTACTTATTTTAGCTAAAATATATAACTAAAACAAATTAATTATTTTTAGAATATTTATTTAATTATAAATTAATAGTATTAAAATAAAAACTTTAGGTTTATATAATACTAAAGCTTATAATTTTTTAATAATTAGCGAATAAGTTAATATAACAAATTAAACAATAATTAAAAATAGAAGTAATTATTTAGCTAAACTTGAAAAATTTTATAACTACTAAAATAAAATAGTTAGCAAAATCTATAAATATTTAATATATATAATAAAAATTAAATATTTTAAGTTATTAATTTTAGTTATAATATTATTATTAGTATTAAATAGTTAATAAAACAAAATATTTTAATAAAAACCTAAAATAATAATTAATCTAACTAAATAATTTATTTTTATTAACTTAATTTTTACTAACAATTATAGTTAAACTTTTTAGTTATAAATAATAAAATATAGACCTAAAAATATAAAAAAGTGCTAATTAATACAATTAAACGTTAAAAAAATATTATTAAATATTAAAACAACTTTTTAAAAATAAAAACAATTATTTTAAGAACAACTAAAACTAAAAAAACACAAAAAAAACCTAGGACCTTTAAACCTAAAATAAAAAAAGTTTATATAATAACTTTTAAAAAAAAAAAAACTAAACTACTATTAAAGAAATTATATAAAACTTCTAAAATTATTTTTATTAAAATAAATAAAAGCAACTAGCTAAAAAGATTTTTAAAAAACTTATTATAATTAAGTTTATAATAACTAAAAATAACTATACTAAACTACTTAAAAAAGCCTTAAAATAATTAATACTTTATAAAAAATTAGATTTAGATTAACTAAGTAGCAATATAAAAGATTTTTAATAATACACCAATCTTATTTCTAAAAAGAAAAAACTTTAAATATATAAAGTTAATATAAAACTTTTTGCTTTTTTAATTATTGCACTTAAAAAATTTCTTTTTAAAAAGAAAATCTAAAACTTTACTACTATTATAACTAAGATTTAATATAATACTAGAACTTAATAATAAAAAATATACTTTTAAACCCTATTAATATTAAATAAAATATAGACCTAAATATTACTTCTGTTTTATTTGTACTTAAATTTAAATTAATTAAACATAAATTTATAATTAATTACTAATAAAAAAATATATATTTAAAAAATAGAATTATACCTGCTTTAAATATTAGCAATATTATATTTAATTATTGTAATATTACCTGTTTTATAAAACAAAATATTATTAAAGCTTTTTATTAATTACTATTAACTATAAAATTATGCTATTTTACTTTCTTTTAAACTTATAAAAAATATTTTAATAAAAGGTTTTATTATTTAGTTTAAAAATGAGACCTGCTTAGTAGTAAGCTTTTATTAACATACAAATTTAAAAAATTTTAAATAAATTTGCAAGTACTTATATAGATAATATTTTGATTTATTTTAAAACTAAAAAATAGCACTATATCTATTATAAAAAAATAATCTATTGTTTATATTAAGCTAGATATTAAAAAAACATTAAAAGGTTTTGTTTTAATATATTTATTATTAATTATTTAAAAATAATTATCAAAGCTAAAGTAAAAATTACAATTAATTTCGCTAAAATCCAAGCAATTCTAAATTAAGATTTTAATAATTTTAAAAGTATTAAATTGATTTGGTTATTTTTTAGGCTTTATAATTATATTTGTATGTTTATTTATTATACTAGTAAAATTGCTGCCGTTTTAAATTAATTACTAAAAAAAATAAACTATTTATAAAAAGACTAGAATAAAAACAAGCTTTTAAATATATAAAACTGCTAGTATATAAAACTCCTATTTTAGTCTTTTTAAAGCCCGGCTAACTAATATAAATAAAAATAAATATTTTATATAATGCAACAAAAAAAGTTATTTGGTAATAATAATAAAATATAACCTAAAAACCTATAAAGTATTTTTTTAAAACAAGAATACTATAACAGTTAGTACAGTCTTAGCAAAACCTGCAAGAACTCTAGACCTATATAGCAATAAAATAGAAGATCTACGCACAAACCAACCTATAACTCTGCAGCTATACATATAAAATCTATATCTATTTACTTTATAAACTTTGATTTTTTTATTTTATTTTTTATTTTATTTTATTTTATTTTTTTAGCTTAAAATCTTTGTTTATAATATTAATAAACTAGCTATAAAAGCTTTACTTAACGAATCGTAACACTACTTTAAGCTTACTAATTATTTAATAATAAATGTTTAATAAATATATATTTTTTATTTTGCTATATTTAGCAAAATATAAATAAACTCCTTTTTTTATTTATATACCTAATATACAAAATTATATATTTTAAAATATAAACCTAACTTTAATATAACCCTAATAAGACCTTTAACCCTTATACTACCTAAAAGCTAATAACTTATAAAAAACCTAACCTTAAATACCCCTATTCTACTTTTAGTCCTTAAACAATTAAAATAATTTTAGCTTTTAAATATAGCTAGCTTTTTATTATTAGATAATTTTTAAAAAAGAAAATTTATAAAAAAAAAGGAAAATTTTGTACTAAACTTTTTTATAAACGCTTTAAACAAACTAATACTTAAAAAAGAATCTAAAAAAAACAAAAAGTTAAAACTTAATAGAGCAAAAGTTAAACTAGAGCTAAAACAACTTAAAATAAATAATATACCTAAAAATATATTAGAAAATATTAGAATTATATAAGCTTATAATTTTATATTAGTTCTAGTAAAACTTTTTTAATAAATAAAAAAAATAAAGCGCTAATTTTTTGTTATGTTTATTTTAGCACTTTTAAAAAATAACCGTAACTTAATAATAAAAAGCATATTTAAAAGCACTAATTTTAAACTTTCTAGTTTTGTTACTTTATTTATTTTCTGTTTTATTAGTTTATTTTTTAGTATTTTAAACTTTATTTATACTAAAAAAGCTAGAATATAAAAAATTAATCCTAGCAAGTTTATAGAAAATAAAGCCTTATTTAATAACTAGGTTTATAAACTAGCAGAAAAGCTAAATAAAAATATTACTACGTTCCAAACCAAAAATAGCTAATTTTGGTATATTATAAGCTAGTTAAAAAAACGTACTAAAAAATTAATAAAAATACGCTTTTATTTAACTAAAAAACTATTTAGTAGTATTACTAAAATAATTCAGGCTTTATTAATAATTTATTATAATTCTAACTAAGTAGCTACTGCTTATAAAATATTTTAAGCTTATATATATAAAACTAATAAAAATATGAATTTGCCGAGTTATAGTAAAAGCATAAATTATAAAACTACTTTTATACAAACTTAAAAAAAAAATTATATAAACTTTTTATAGATTTAAATATTTTTTATAAATTGTTTACTAATAAAGTTATTAAATTAGTATATAATACTAAACAAGCTTATAAAAACTATTAATAGATTAAACCTATAAACTTAATTAAATAAAAGTCTAACGTAAATAATTAAATTTTTAGCAAACTTATTTACTAACTTTTAATAAACCTTAGAAGTTCTAAAATATTTATGTTAAAATAATTAAAACAAGCGCTAATTATAAAAAAAAAGCCTATTAAGATAATAAGACCTGTTTTATTTATAGTAAAAAAAGGGATATATTAGTTAACTGCCCTAATTAAAAGCCTAAAGTCTCGGACGTTTAACTAGCAAAAGAAATCTATAATAAGAATAGCTTTAGTAGTTTATTTAACTTATAAAACAAATAGAACTAACAAAAGTTTTTTTGTTAGTGCTTTTATTTATTTGAGCTAAAATATATAGCTAAAACAAATCAATTATTTTTAAAATATTTACTTAATTATAAATTAATAATATTAAAATAGAAAGTTTAGTTTTATATAATATTAAAGTTTATACTTTTTTAATAATTAGCTATAAGTTTATATAATAAATTAAGTAATAATTAAAAACAAAAATAGTTTGTCTAGCTAAACCTTAGAAACTTTATAACTATTAAAGCAAAATAGTTAGCAAAGTTTGCAAATATTTAATATATATAATAAAAATTAATAATTAATAATTTAAAAATTAAACGTTTTGGGTTATTTGCTACGCTCAGTTAAGTAAAGCTTTTATAGCTAGTTTATTAATACTATAAACAAAGACTTTAAGCTAAAGAAAAAAGGAAAAAGGAAAAAAAGGAAGTTAGAGTTTATAAGGTGGGTAGATATAGATTTTATATATATAGCTGCAAAAAGTATAAGCTAGTTTATATATAGATTTTCTATTTTATTGCCTTATAGGTCTAGAGTTTTTATAAGTTTTGCTAAGACTATACTAACTATTACATTACTTTTTTTTAAAACTAAAAGTTTAAACATAGTTTTAATTCGAAGTTATTAATAATAATAAGTTTGTATAGCTTTTCTATAGCATACTGCTTTATTATTATTTTTATAATTACTTATAAATTTGTTGGCTGCTGCTATATATATTTATTTCTATAGTCTTATAGGGGGTCCAGGGGCTTTTTTGTAAGTTTTGTAAAATTAGTCAAGCTTAACTAGCGCATTTTTAAAATTCTAAGCTACGTACTAAGTGTTGTTAGGATTGCAGCTTTTTTAAGCAACCTAGTATTACAGTTTTTTGTTTTTTTTATATATTTTTGATTATTTGATTTGTTCGACTTCAAATTCTGCTTTACTATTAATATCTTTAGCTAGAAGCAATAACTAAATTTGCTAAAATAGAAAGTTATTGCTTGCTTTTTATAATCGGTTGGTATAAAACAGGTTTTTTATTATATAAAAGTTAGGCAAGTTAAAAATATAGTTAAACTTTTGTTTTTTTAAGATTTCGAAAAAGCTAACTAATTATAAGTCTAATCTAGTAGTTAGTGCTTATATTATAAAACCTTTTTTTTTTTTAAAAACTTTGTTTTTTATTTTAAAGTTTATTAGACGTTTTTTTTTGTTGGTTTGTAGCTTATATTATTTTTGTGCGAAAGTTGCGGCTTTGTGTGCTATTTTTTAAACGTTTTAGGTTTGATAGATCAATTTAAATACTTGTTGTTTAGTGTTAGAATTTATAACTGCTTTACTAAGGTTTATTATTAAAAAGTTTTATATATTTATTTTTATTGCTACTTTTAGTAGTAACGTATTAATTAATAAATGCTATAAAGAATTATACATAAAATCTAAAGCAAAAAAGTAAATATTTTAGTTGTTTTAGTACTTATTAATATAAAAATAGAGTTATTAATCTAGTTTTTAATTAGTTAATTTTATTGTTTTTTAGGTCTAAAAATAATAAGCGATGCTAAAGCGGTGCTTAGTGCTTGTAAGACTATTAATTATTGCTATAAATTTAGAAATAAATAGTCCTGTGTTATTTAATATTTATATGTTCGGTATACCTAGAAATTTATATAGATTTCTGTAGTATTGTGTAGCTAGTAAGTCTATAGTATTGGTCTTTTTGCCAGGTAAAGTTGCGATCAAGCGGTTGAACTTGTTTATAAACACTTATACATAGTTATAACCCTATTGGTCGGGTAGCATGTCTTTACTGTCTACTACTACGTGTTGCTATACTGCAGATAGTATAAGTAACGGGTAAAAAAAGCTAGAAGTTTTGTTTTGTAGTATTTTATTTTTTTTATAGTTGTAGTAATTATATATGTACTGTTTGTAATTATGTTTTAAATAAGGCTAATAGTATTTTTGTTTT
This sequence comes from Ustulina deusta, assembly GCA_023159155.1. Taxonomy (NCBI): domain Eukaryota; kingdom Fungi; phylum Ascomycota; class Sordariomycetes; order Xylariales; family Xylariaceae; genus Ustulina; species Ustulina deusta. The sequence continues at coordinate 9,889 of JAJNNX010000114.1, read as the reverse complement.
AATATTTTGATTGTTTTGTACTAGCTTTAGTGTGTAGTGATTGGAGGCATATAAGCTTTTTAAATTAGGGCTATATAAAAAAAAATAGTTTTATTTAGGGTAACTTTAAGTATATATAGCTTTTTGTTTTTGTTTTTTTAGTTTTTATAGTTGGTTTTTTGTTTAATTAGGTTTACTAGGTCAGCTTTTTAGGGGGTGTTGGGCAGAATGTCTATAGTTAATATAGGACCTAGTATTTTATTAGAAGGGACTAGTACTATTGTTTTTTTTTTGGTTTTTTTAGTTTTTATTGTAGGAAGTTCTGCTATTTTTTTTAATAAAGTATTAGCTACTATATTTTTTTGTTTTAGTTAGTATTAGAAAGTAATATTAAAGTTTAATAAAAAGTTGGCTTAGCGGACTTATTATATTAATAAGATTTATTTATTTAAAAAGTATAATAAAGCTTAATAATTAGTTACTATAAAGAATTTAGTTTTTAGAAGTTCTAGGTAGTAGTGTTTTAGAGTTTGTATTATTGCTAGAAGTTCCTGGTCTTAAATCGGGTAGGCTTGCTTAGTTAGTATTATTGTTTTAAAGAAGTACTTTATAGGTTTTTAGGTTATATTCTTTTGTTATTGCTAGATAACTTTTTTTGTTGTGTTGCGTAAAGTATTTATTTTTATTTATATTAGTTAGCCGGGCCTAAAAAAGGCTAAAACTGGGGCTTTATATGCTAATAGTTTTATATATTTAAAAGCTTATTTTTGTTTTAGTCCTATTATAAATAGCTTGTTTTTTTTTAGTAGTTAATTTAAAAGGGCAGCTATTTTATTAGTATAGTAAATAAATATACGAACGTAGTTGCAGAGCTTAAAGAACAACCGAATTAATTTAGTACTTTTAAAATTATTAAAGTTTTAATTTAGGATTGCTTAGATCTTAATAGGGTTAATTTTAATTTTTACTTTAGTTTTTATAACTATTCTTAGGTAATTAATAATAGGCGTATTAAAACAAGATTTTTTAATATCTTTTTAGCACCCGGCTTAATATAAGCAGTAGATTATTTTTTTATAATAGGTCCAGTGCTATTTTTTGGTTTTAAAATAGATTAAAATATTATTTGTGTAAGCGCTTATAAATTTATTTAGAAGGTTTTAGATTTGTGCATTAATAAAAGCTTGCTACTATATAAGTCTTATTTTTAGACCAAATAATAAAACTTTTTATTAAAATATTTTTTTACAGGTTCGGAAAAAGGTAAAGTAGCGTAATTCTAAAATTAGTAATAATTAATAAAAAGCTTTAATAATGTTTAGCTTTGCAAAACAGGTTGTATTATAATAATTAAATATAGTACTACTAATATCTAGAGCTAGTATAATTCTATTTTTTAAATATATATATTTTTTATTAATAATTAATTACAAATTTATATTTAGTTGATTTAGGTTTAAATATAAATAAAACGGACATAATGTTTAGGTCTATGCTTTGTTTAATAAAGTCTATAGCTAATAGTTTGTTTATGAACTCCTTTTTAAAAGGAATAAACTATATAGGTATTTGGTATTGGTGGGGTTCTAAGGCGCGTTTTTTGTTATTAGGTTCTAGTACTATATTAAACCTTAGTTATAATAGTAGTAAGGTTTTAGATTCTTTTTTTAAAAAGAACTTTTTTAAGTATAATAGTTAAAAAAACAAAAAACTTTGTATTAACTTTATATATTTAGAGTTTTTTCTTTTTAGGAATAAAATAGGTTTATTATTAAAAGTTTTTTATAGTACTATTTAATTGATTTAAGTTTATTTTTTTTATAAAGTACTAATTATTTTTGAGTTTTTTTTAAGTAGTTTAGTATTGTTATTTTTGGTTGTTATAAACTTAATTACAATAGGTTTCTGTAGAGTTTTTTTGGTTAATTGTTTTTACTTGTTTTAGTAAAAGTAGTTCTAAAAGTTTTATAGAATTTTTTTGATAGCAGCTTAGTTTTTTTTTTTTTTAGGAGTTATTATATAAATCCTTTTTGTTTTGGGTTTAGAAGTTCTAGGTTTTTTTTATGTTTTTTTAGTCTTGGTTGTACCTAAAATAATTATTTTAGTTCTAAAGGGTTGTTTTAATATTTGATAATATTTTTTTAATGCTTAATTGTATTAGTTAGTATTTTTTTGTATTTCTGGGTTTATAATTTATTGTTTGCGGCTAAGTGGTTTAATTATAATTATAGGGAAGAATTGAGTTAATAAAGGTAAATTATTTAGCTAAATTAGCTATTGTTTTTGAGTTTTTATTAAAATATTTTATTTTATTAATTATTTAATATTAATAATAATATTATAACTAAAATTAATAATTTAGAACGTTTAATTTTCAAACTATTAATTATTAATTTTTATTATATATATTAAGTATTTATGGACATTGTTAACTATTTTGCTATAATAGTTGCAAAGTTTTTAAAGTTTTGCTAAATAGACTACTTTTATTTTTAGTTATTGTTTGATTTATTATATAAATTTGCGGCTAATTATTAAAAAGGTATGGGCTCCGGTATTATATAAAGCTAAAGTTTTTATTCTAATACTATTAATTTATAATTTAGCAAGTATTTTAAAAATAATTGATTTGTTTTAGTTATATATTTTAGTTAAAATAAGTAGAAGGACTGATAAAAAAACTTTTGTTAGTTCTATTTATTTTTTAAGTTAGATAAACTACCCGAGCTATTTTTGTTAAGTGCTTTTTTTGCTGGCTAAATACCTAAAACTTTGGGTTTTTAGTTAAAACAATTAATTAATATATATTTCTTTTTATTATAAATAAAGCAGGTTTTATTATTTTAATGGGCTTTTTTTTTTTTTGCAGTTAAGGCCTGTTTTAACTGTTTTAAAATAGATATTTTAGAACTTTTAAAGTTTGCTAAAGATTAGTAGTTAGGTTTGCTAAAAGTTTAATTATTTAAGTTTGATTTTTTTTTAGTTAAGTTTATAGGCTTAGTTTGCTAGCAATTTTTATAAGTTTGCTTAGTATTATATACTAATTTGATAACCTTATTAGTAAACAATTTATAAAAGATGTCTAGATCTATAAAAGCTTTGTATAGGTCTTTTTTTAGGTTTATATAAAAATAGTTCTATAGTTTATGTTTTTATTGCAATTCTGCAAGTTGATACTTCTAAGCTAGGCTATTAAATATAGAGATAAACTTGTTAATGTTTTTATTTGTTCTATATATATAGGTTTTAAGTGTTTTATAAATAGTAGCTGTTTGGTTGGAATTATAGTAAACTGCTAATAAAGCTTGGATTATTTTTGTAATATTATTAAATAGTTTTTTGGTTAAATAGAAGCATATTTTTATAGATTTTTTAGTATGCCTTTCTAATTAACTTATAATATATTAAAGTTAGTTATTCTTAGTTTAAAAAGTAGTAATATTTTTGTTTAACTTTTTTATTAGTTTATAAACCTAATTATTAAACAGGTTTTTGTTTTTTATAAACTTGCTAAGATTAGTTCTTTATACTTTAGCTTTTTTGGTATAAAAAAGGTTTAAAATAGTTATAAGTAAGCTAATAGATTAAAAAGCAGGTAGAGCAGCAAGGCTAAAAGGTTTAAAGTTAGTACTTCTAAATATGCTTTTTATAGTTAAGTTATAATAGTTTTTTAAAAGCGCTAAAATAAGCATAGCAAAAGATTAGCGCTCTACTTTTTTTAGTTGTTAGAGAAGTTCTGCTAAAACTAATGTAAGATCGTAAGTTTATATAGCTCTAATATTTTTTGCTATATTTTTAGGTATATTACTTATACTAGGTTGTTTTAGTTTTAGTTTAAATTTTGTTTTTTTAGGTCCTAATTTTTTGTTTTTTTTAGGTTCTGATTTTTTATTTTTTTTTTTAAGTATTAGTTTATTTAGGGCGTTTATAAAAAAGTCTGGTATAAAATATTCTTTTTTTTTTATAAAAATAAAAATTTTAAGATTATTTAAAGGTAATAAGCTAGTTATACTTTATAACTAAAGTTGTTTTAATTATTTAAGTGCCTAAGGTAGAATTGGGGTATTTAAGGTTAGGTTTTTTATAGGTTGTTTGCTTTTAGGTAGTATAAAAGTTAAAAGTTTTATTATAGTTATATTAAAGTTAAATTTGTATTATAAAATATATAATCTTTAGTATTAAGTATATAACTAAAAAAAAAAAGTTTATTTATGTTTTGCTAACTATAGCAAAATAAAAAATATATATTTTATTAAACGCTTATTAATAAATAATCGGTAAGCTTAGAATAGTACTATACTTAGTTAAATAAAGCTTTTATAGCTAGTTTATTAATATTATAAACAAAGACTTTAAGCTAAAAAAAAAAAAAAAAAAAAAAAAAAAATTAGAGTTTATAGGATAGGTAGATATAAACTCTATGTGTGTGGCTGCAGAGGTATGGGCTGGTCCGTGCGTAGACCTTCTATTTTATTGCCCTATAGGTCTAGAGTTCTTGCAGGTCTTGCTAAGACTGTACTAACCGTTACATTATTAACCTTAGTTATAATATTATTATTAATATTAAATAATTAATAAAATAAAATGTTTTAATAAAAACTTAAAAAGAATAATTAATCTAGTTAAATAATCTATTTTTATTAGCTTACTTTTTGTTAATAATTATAATTAAACTTTTTAGTTATAAATAATAAAAGATAAACCTAGAAATATAAAAAAATACTAATTAATGTGATCGAGCGTTAAAAAAATATTATTAAATATTAAAACAATTTTTTAAAAATAAAACAATTATTTTAAGGATAACTAAAACTAAAAAAATATAAAAAAAACTTAAAATCTTTAAAACTAAAACAAAAAAAGTCTATATAATATCATAATCAGTCAAGTAAAGCTTCTATAGCTAGTTTATTAATATTATAAACAAAAACTCTAAGCTAAAAAAAAAAAAAAAAAAGAAAGAAATTAAAGTTTATAAAATAGGTAGATATAAACTCTATATATATAGCTGCAGAGTTATAAGTTAGTCCGTACGTAGACTTCCTATTTTATTACTATATAAGTCTAAAATTTTTATAGGTCTTACTAAAACTATATTAACTATTATACTACTTTTTTTTAAAACTAAAAATTTAAATATAATTTTAATTTAAAATTGTTAATAATATTAGGTTTATATAGTTTTTTTATATTATATTGCTTTATTATTGTTTTTATAATTACTTATAAATTTATTAACTACTACTATATATATTTATTTTTATAATCTTATAAAAAATCTAAAAGCTTTTTTATAAGTTTTATAAAATTAGTTAAACTTAATTAATATATTTTTAAAATTCTAAGCTATATATTAAATATTATTAAAATTATAACTTTTTTAAGCAACTTAATATTATAGCTTTTTGTTTCTTTTATATACTTTTAATTGTTTAATTTGTTTAATTTTAAATTTTGCTTTATTATTAATATTTTTAGCTAAAAGTCATAATTAGATTTATTAAAATAAAAAGTTATTACTTGTTGTTTATAATTAGTTAGCATAAAATAAGTTTTTTATTTTATAAAAGTTAGGCAAATTAAAAATATAGCTAAATCTTTGTTCTTTTAGGATTTTAAAAGATCTAACTAACTAAAAATCTAATCTAGTAGTTAATACTTATATTACAAAGCTTTTTTTTTTTAAAAATTTTTTATTTTTTATTTTAAAATCTATTAAGCGTTTTTTTTATTAGTTTATAGTTTATATTACTTTTATATAAAGGTTGCTATATTATATATTATTTTTTAAACATTTTAGGTTTAGCAAACTAGTTTAAGCGCTTATTGCTTAGTATTAAAATTTATAATAGTTTTACTAATATTTACTATTAAGAAGTTTTATACTTTAACTCCTAATGCTACTTTTAATAGTAATATATTAATTAATAAATATTACAAAAAATTATGTGTGTGACGGTCAGTACAGTCTTGGCGAGACCTGCAAGGACTCTAGACCTATAGGGCGATAAGATAGAAGGTCTACGCACGGACCAGCCCATACTTCTGTAGCCACACACACAGAGTCTATATTTACTTACCTTATAAACTCTAATTTCTTTTTTTTTTTTTTCCTTTTTTTTTTAGCTTAAAGTTTTCGTTTATAGTATTAATAAACTAGCTATAAAAGCTTTACTTGACTAAGCGTAGCACTACTCTAAACTTACTAATTATTTATTAATAAATATTTAATAAAATATATATTTTTTATTTTGTTATAGTTAGCAAAACATAAATAAACTTTTTTTTTTTAGTTGTATGCTTAATACTAAAGATTATATATTTTATAATACAAACTTAACTTTGATACAACTATAATAAGACTTTCGATTTTTATACTACTTAAAAATAAACAACTTGTAAAAAACCTAACTTTGAACACCTTAATTCTATTCTAGGCATTTAAACAATTAAAACAATTTTAGTTATAAAGTATGATTAGTTTATTATTTTTAAATAATTTTAAAATTTTTATTTCTATAAAAAAGAAAGAATATTTTATATTAGACTTTTTTATAAATATTTTAAATAAACTAATACTTAAAAAAGAAAATAAAGAATTAGGACCTAAAAAAGATGAAAAATTAAGACCTAAAAAAGCGGAATTTAAACTAGAGCTAGAACAACCTAATATAAGTAATATATTTAGAAATATAGCGGAAGATATTAGAGCTATATAAGCTTACGATTTTGTATTAGTTCTGGTAGAACTTTTCTAATAATTAGAAAAAGTAGAGCGCTAATCTTTTGTTATGCTTACTTTAGCGCTTTTAAAAAACTATTACGATTTAACTATAGAAAGCATATTTAGAAGTACTAACTTTAAACTTTCTAGCTTTGCTATTCTGCCTATTTTTTTATTTATTAGTTTATTTATAACTCTTTTAAACCTTTTTTATATTAAAAAAGCTAAAATATAAAGAATTGATTTTGGCAAATTTATAGGAAATAAAGATTTATTTAATAACTGGGTTTATAAACTAATAAAAAAGTTAAACACAAATATTACTACTTTTTGAATTAAGAATAGCTAATTTTAGTATGTTATAAGTTAATTAGAAAGGCGTACTAAAAAATCTATAAAAATGTGCTTTTATTTAACTAAGAAACTATTTAGTAGTATTATAGAAATAATTTAAGCTTTATTAATAGCTTACTATAATTTTAACTAAATAGCTACTGCTTGTAAAACATTTAAAGCTTATATATATAAAGTAAGTAGAAATATTAATAAGTTTATTTCTATATTTAATAGTTTAGCCTGAAAGTATTAATTTATAGAATTATAATAAAAGTACAAATTATAGGACTATTTTTATATAAACCTAAAAAAGGACCTATATAAAGTTTTTATAGATCTAGATATTTTTTACGAATTGTTTATTAATAAAATTATTAAATTAGTATATAACGCTAAGCAAGCTTATAAAAATTGCTAGCAAACTAAGCTTGCAAGCTTAACTAAAAAAAGATCAAACTTAGGTAATCAAGCTTTTAGTAAACCTAATTATTAATCTTTGGCAAACTTTAGAGGTTTTAAAATATTTATTTTAAAATAGTTAGAACAGGCCTTAACTATAAAAAAAAAAAAAGCCTATTAGGATAATAAAACTTGCTTTATTTATAATAAAAAAGGGTATATATTAATTAATTATTTTGACTAAAAATCTAAAGTTTTAGGTGTTTAGCTAGTAAAAAAAGCACCTAATAAAAATAGCTCGGGTAGTTTATTTGACGAGGAAAACAAGTAGGACTAATAGAAGTTTTTTTATTAGTCCTTTTACTTATTTTAGCTAAAGTATGTAGCTAAAATAAATTAATTATTTTTAAAATACTTGCTAAGTTATAAGTTAATAGTATTAGAATAGAAACTTTAGTTTTATATAATACTAGAGCTTATACTTTTTTAATAATTAGTTATAAATTTGTATAATAAGTCAAGCGATAATTAAAAGCAAAATAGTTTATTTAGCAGAACTTTAGAAATTCTGCAACTACTGTGGCAAGGTAGTTGGCAAAATCTATAAATATTTAATATATATAATAAAAATTAACAGTTAACGGTTTAAGGATTAAATATTTTAGGTTATTAATTTTAGTTATAATATTATTATTGGTATTAAACAGTTAGTAAAGCAAGATATTCTAATAAAGATTTAAAAACAATAGCTAATCTGGCCGGATGATTTATTCCTATTAGCTTAGTTCTTTTCTATAATTATGGTTAAACTATTTAGCTGCAAATAACGAATTATAGACCTAGAGATATAAAAGGATACTAACTAATATAATTAAGCATTAGAAAAATATTATTAGATATTAAAACAATTTTTTGGAACTAAAATAATTATTCTAGGTATAACTAAAACTAAAAAAACATAAAAGAAACCTAGAACTTCTAAACCTAAGATAAAAAGGTTTGTATAGTAACTTCTAAAAAAAAAAAAGACCAAGCTACTATTGAGAAAATTCTGTAAGACTTTTAGAACTATTTTTATTAGAACAAGTAGGAATAGTTAGCTGAAAAGATTTTATAGGAGCTTATTACAATTAAGTTTGTAATAACTAAAAATAATAATATTAAGCTACTTAGAAAAAACTCAAAAATGATTAGTACTTTATAAAAAAAGTAGACTTAGATTAACTAAGTAGTATTATAAAAGATTTTTGATAGTAAACCTATTTTATTTTTAAAAGGAAAAAATCTTAAGTATATAGAGTTAGTACAAAGTCTTTTGCCTTTTTAATTATTGTACCTGGAAGGGTTCTTTTTAAAAAAGGAATCTAAAACCTTGCTATTATTATAACTAGGGTTCGATGTAGTACTAGAACTTAATAGTAAAAAACATGTTTTAGGACCTTACTAATATTAAATACTTATATAATTTATTCTTTTTAAAAAGAAGTTTATAAATAAGCTATTAACTATAGATTTTATTAAACAAAATATAGATTTAAATACTACGTTTGTTTTGTTTATATTTAAATTTAGGTTAATTAAACATAGATTTATAATTAATTACTAATAAAAAAATATATATTTAAAAAATAGAATTATGCTAGCTCTAAATATTAGTAGTACTATATTTAATTATTGCAATACAACTTGTTTTATAAAGCTAGATATTATTAAAGCTTTTTATTAATTATTGCTAACTTTAGAATTATGCTACTTTACCTTTTTCTAAACCTATAAAAAAATATTTTAATAAAAGTTTTACTATTTGGTTTAAAAATAAGATTTATATAGTAATAGGCTTTTATTAACGTACAAATCTAAAAATTTTTAGATAAATTTATAAGCGCTTATACAAATAATATTTTGATTTATTTTAAAACTAAAAAATAGTACTAGACCTATTGTAAAAAAGTAATCTATTGCTTATATTAAGTTAGGTGCTAAGGAAATATTGGAAAGTTTTGTTTTAATATGCCTATTATTAATTACTTGGGAATAATTATAAAAACTAGAGTAAGAATTAAGATTAACTTTGCTAAAATCTAAGCAATTCTAGATTGGGATTTTAACAATCTTAAAAGTACTAAATCGATTCGGTTGTTTTTTAGGCTTTATAATTATGTTTGTATGTTTATTTATTATATTAGTAAAATAGCTACTTTTTAAATCAATTACTAAAAAAAAACAAGCTATTTATAATAGGACTAGAACAAAAACAAGCTTTTAAATATATAAAACTGTTAGTATATAAAGCTTAGTTCTAGCTTTTTTTAGGCCTGGCTAACTAATACAAATAAAAATAGATGCTTTATATAATATAATAAAAAAAGTTATCTAGTAATAATAAAAAGATATAATCTGGAAACTTATAAAATATTTTTTTAAAATAATAATACTAACTAAGTAGCTTAC
>JAJNNX010000113.1:20000-23305 GCA_023159155.1 Ustulina deusta | reverse complement strand
TTAGCGCATGCAATAACTAAACCTAGCAGCATAACTAGCATAGCTGTTAAGATAGCACTGGTCAGCACTATAATCAATAATATAGCGATCAAGGGTTCTTTACTGCCCAGTCACGCTATATTTCCCACCTAAACCAAGACCTAGCGGCTGACGGCGTAGTGATTAAGGCAAGGCCCGTCACACTATACCGCCTTCCAATATTTCCCTCTAAATTCCTTAGAACACTGGTCCGCCACACAAATCAACAGCCCTAAAACTGACGACAGTGGAACTTACAGGTCCCAAGAGGAGACTTAGACCGGCAAGTGCTCAAAAAAAGAGCAGTTACCGGGTAAGTATCTCCCGCTGCTTCATGCTATCGTTAACCCGAAGGTCAACTATTCATAAAGCCCAAACAGAAGCCGCCGAGACAAGAAATATGCCGATGACCACTGCGCATCATCCTAGATTTAGCACTACGAATAGCACTGCTAGGGGGGGTAATATCTAGTAAAGCCCGAACAGCGACGAGTAGCATCTCAAGAAGGTGGACGAGCCCTATAGATATCCTGCAAATATGGAACAAAAAAGACCTAGGTGCCCTATCTAGTAGGTATACAAAGGCCCAGAAGCCACTGCTTACACAGCAGCACACCCAACTCGGAATGACAGCAGCAATAATCCAGATGTCAGTATCTAGATGATCTCGCAAGAGGCAGTAGGTATTCTTCCCGGCGCGAACGCCAGGCTTTTCCCGGTATACCACTATTGATCACGGCTAGGTCTCGCTAGAGGCAGTAGGTATTCTTCCCAGCGCAAGCGCTAGGCTTTTCCCAGTATACCACTATCGATCGCTATCCCATTGCCGCTAACACACTAAGTTTGGGGCGGAGTTAGTGCCACTGTCTGGACTTGCACCCAGACAATCACACTTTCTCATATACCCACCGACCCCACTTGGGTCCAAAACACGGCTCAGAGGGTTCCCGTACAGGTTGTGGGTTTCCGAAAAAAGATTTGTATGGGAAAAACGCCAAGACGACTCACGAAACGGGTTTTTTCGTGAGTTCTGAGGACTTTAAGCATTCTGACTTAGAGAAAATTCCATCCCATTTTCCCATACAAAATCACCCACCCACTAACTCACAACCACCCACCCACTAACCTCACTACCACTCACCCACTAACCTCACTACCACCCACCCCCAACACCCACTACCACCACTATAACCACTATAACCACCACCTAGGGCCCCCAAACCAAAACTTCTGTAGGGGGGTTTTTTGGAAAGTTTAGCACTCTGCGGGGGGTCTCCGCCCCAGAGGAGGAAATCGATCTTGCAACTGGGTTTTCTCTACGGATATACATCGCACAATGGTGCAACCAGAACCAAAAGATAGCACTTTTAATTGCGCATCTTTTGATCCCGGATGCACGATGGTGGCGATTGTTTTCGTGGGGTTGCGACGGTTGCAGTAGGGAGGGTTGGGTGGTGGTGGTGGTGCAGCACCGGGTGGTCGACCGGTCGGCCGCAAGACCCCACCACCACCACCCAGGCTCTCCCGGGTAAGCTCTCCCAAATTCTGACTTGGCAAGAATTCCGTTGGATTCCTCCCATACAAAACCACCCACCTACCCACCTACCCACTAACCACCCATCCACCCATCCACTAAGTCCACTAAGTCCACTACCACCCACCCACTAAGTCCACTACTACTCACCCACTAAGTCCACTAACTACCTACCCTACTCTATCTCTCCCTCACACTCTCACACCCCACCACTCACCACCACTCACTCACTCACTAAGTCCACCAACCACCCACCCTACCTGTCTCTCCCGGGTAACCCTTCCTAAATTCTCACCCCGCCAACACCCACCAACACCCACTGACACCCACTAACCTCACTACCACCCACTCACTACCCACCCTACCCATCCCTCCCGGGTAGGTTCTGATAAATTCTTTTTTAACTTGGACAAAATTCTATTCCACCTACCTCACCCTCCCACCCGCCCGCCCACACCATACCCTCCTCCCAGGTAACCCTTCCTAAATTCTTACCCCGCCAACACCCCACCAACACCCGCCCGCCCACACCATACCCCTCCTCCCAGATAACCCTTCCTAAATTCTTACCCCGCCAACACCCCACCAACACCCGCCCGCCCACACCATACCCCTCCTCCCAGATAACCCTTCCTAAATTCTTACCCCGCCAACACCCCACCAACACCCGCCCGCCCACACTATACCCCTCCTCCCGGATAACCCTTCCTAAATTCTTACCCCGCCAACACCCACCAACACCCGCCCGCCCACACTATACCCCTCCTCCCGGATAACCCTTCCTAAATTCTTACCCCGCCAACACCCACCAACACCCGCCCGCCCACACTATACCCCTCCTCCCGGATAACCCTTCCTAAATTCTTACCCCGCCAACACCCACCAACACCCGCTGACCTCACTACCACCCACCCCCAACACCCACTACCACCACTATAACCACTATAACCACCACCTAGGGCCCCCAAACCAAAACTTCTGTAGGGGGGTTTTTTGGAAAGTTTAGCACTCTGCGGGGGGTCTCCGCCCCAGGGGAGAAAATCAATCCTGCAACTGGATTTTCTCGGCGGATATATATCGCAGACCGGTGCAACCAAGACCAGACGATACGCGGTTCAAAGGGCTATCTTTTGATCCCGGGTGCACAATAGTAGCAATTGTCTTCGTAGAGTTGTTGCGGTTGCAGTGGGGAGGGTCGGGCGGCGGTTCGGTGCGGGGTGATTACGTCACCCCACCAAGCCGCCTACCTATCTTATAGTTGGATCTCCTCTCGCTATACCGATGCTACATATATGTGATTAATATCAGTCGATTCCTCTCGAAACGGCGGTCTTAATGATACCGGTGTGTGGTTTGTAGGATAAGTATTGAAATTCTTGTTTCACTTCGGCGAGGAAGCGGTAAGAAGTGTGATAGATTTTTGAACAACCGAGTAATTAAGAATGATCGAAATAACTTAGTTCGGTATTTCTTAACCGGTTTTTGGTCTACTACAACATGACCTACTTTGTTTAAAAGCTAAAAAATTCAGCTATCGAACAATACTAGTTGAAAGCTAACTAGATATAAACTCATCAGGATATTCCATATGGATCGTCTTTTCTAGGGTAGCTTGGCTCAACCCTACCGGGTAGCTTCTCCCAAATTATGACTTAGAGAAAATTCCATCCCATTTTCCCATACAAAATCACCCACCCACTAACTCACAACCACCCACCCACTAACCTCACAACCACCCACCCACTAACCTCAC
>JAJNNX010000113.1:10000-15000 GCA_023159155.1 Ustulina deusta | reverse complement strand
TTAGTGTCCAACCGTACGGGGCTCTCACCCTCTAAGGCGTCCCATTCCAGGGAACTCGGAAGGCACCGCGCCAAAAGCATCCTCTGCAAATTACAACTCGGACCCGAAGGCCAGATTTCAAATTTGAGCTGTTGCCGCTTCACTCGCCGTTACTAGGGCAATCCCTGTTGGTTTCTTTTCCTCCGCTTATTGATATGCTTAAGTTCAGCGGGTATTCCTACCTGATCCGAGGTCAACCTTATAAAAAATAGGGGGGTGTTTTACGGCAGGGGACCGGCTCATCTCTACAGGCGAGAATAAAATCTTTACTACGCCTAGAGTGTGAACCGACTCCGCCACTAACTTTAAGGAGCTACAGCAAAGAATGCGGTAGGCTCCCAACACTAAGCAACAGAGGCTTAAGGGTTGAAATGACGCTCGAACAGGCATGCCCACTAGAATACTAATGGGCGCAATGTGCGTTCAAAGATTCGATGATTCACTAAATTCTGCAATTCACATTACTTATCGCATTTCGCTGCGTTCTTCATCGATGCCAGAACCAAGAGATCCGTTGTTGAAAGTTTTAACTTAATTTCCATATAATGATTCAGAATACCATTTACTAAACAGAATTTGTTTTTCAGTCCACCGGCAGGTGGCACCGCATCTCTCTACCGGGTAGGTCTCTCCGGGTAGTACCTTCCCCTGTAAGGTACTATAGGATAGGGTCCTACAGGGTAGCAAGATGCGACCTGCCTGCCGAGGCAACAGAAGGTAAGTTCACATGGGTTTAGGAGTTGTAACAAACTCTTTAATGATCCCTCCGCTGGTTCACCAACGGAGACCTTGTTACGACTTTTACTTCCTCTAAATGACCGAGTTTGGATAACTTTCCGGCCCCGAGGTGTCGTTGCCGACTCCTCTGGGCCAGTCCGGAAGCCTCACTGAGCCATTCAATCGGTAGTAGCGACGGGCGGTGTGTACAAAGGGCAGGGACGTAATCAACGCAAGTTGATGACTTACGCTTACTAGGAATTCCTCGTTGAAGAGCAATAATTGCAATGCTCTATCCCCAGCACGACAGAGTTTAACAAGATTACCCAAGTATCTCTACTAAGGAAGTACTCGCTGTCTCTGTCAGTGTAACGCGCGTGCGGCCCAGAACATCTAAGGGCATCACAGACCTGTTATTGCATCCAACTTCCACCCGCTTAAGCGGATAGTCCCTCTAAGAAGCCAGCGTACTGCCAAAGCAATACGGGCTATTTAGCAGGTAAATGTCTCGTTCGTTATCGCAATTAAGCAGACAAATCACTCCACCAACTAAGAACGGCCATGCACCACCACCCACAAAATCAAGAAAGAGCTCTCAATCTGTCAATCCTCATTGTGTCTGGACCTGGTGAGTTTCCCCGTGTTGAGTCAAATTAAGCCGCAGGCTCCACTCCTGGTGGTGCCCTTCCGTCAATTTCTTTAAGTTTCAGCCTTGCGACCATACTCCCCCCAGAACCCAAAAACTTTGATTTCTCGTAAGGTGCCGAACGAGTCAAAAAATAACATCGTCCGATCCCTAGTCGGCATAGTTTATGGTTAAGACTACGACGGTATCTGATCGTCTTCGATCCCCTAACTTTCGTTCCTGATTAATGAAAACATCCTTGGCAAATGCTTTCGCAGTAGTTAGTCTTCAATAAATCCAAGAATTTCACCTCTGACAATTGAATACTGATGCCCCCGACTGTCCCTATTAATCATTACGGCGGTCCTAGAAACCAACAAAATAGAACCACACGTCCTATTCTATTATTCCATGCTAATGTATCCGAGCATAGGCCTGCTTTGAACACTCTAATTTTTTCACAGTAAAAGTCCTGGTTCCCCACTACACCCAGTGAAGGGCATAGGGCTCCCCAGAGGGAAAGGCCCGGCCGAACCAGTGCACGCGGTGAGGCGGACCGGCCAGCCAGGCCCAAGGTTCAACTACGAGCTTTTTAACTGCAACAACTTTAATATACGCTATTGGAGCTGGAATTACCGCGGCTGCTGGCACCAGACTTGCCCTCCAATTGTTCCTCGTTAAGGGATTTAAATTGTACTCATTCCAATTACAAGACCCAAAAGAGCCCTGTATCAGTATTTATTGTCACTACCTCCCCGTGTCGGGATTGGGTAATTTGCGCGCCTGCTGCCTTCCTTGGATGTAGTAGCCGTTTCTCAGGCTCCTTCTCCGGGGTCGAGCCCTAACCCTCCGTTACCCGTTGAAACCATGGCAGGCCAAGACCCTGCCATCGAAAGTTGATAGGGCAGAAATTTGAATGAACCATCGCCGGCGCAAGGCCATGCGATTCGAGAAGTTATTATAAATCACCCACAAGCCCCGAAGGGCATTGATTTTTAATCTAATAAATACATCCCTTCGTAAGTCGGGATTTTTAGCATGTATTAGCTCTAGAATTACCACGGTTATCCAAGTAATAAAGTACTATCAAATAAACAATAACTGATTTAATGAGCCATTCGCAGTTTCGCCGTATAATTGCTTATACTTAGACATGCATGGCTTAATCTTTGAGACAAGCATATGACTACTGGCAGAATCAACCAGGTAACTATCGTGCGCCAAAAAAAAATTGGCCAACCGGCTTTACAGCACGGAAGGATTAGTTACCTTTAAGCCAACTAAACCAAGGCCTAGTAGGGTGATATAGCGCATGCAATAACTAAACCTAGCAGCATAACTAGCATAGCTGTTAAGATAGCACTGGTCAGCACTATAATCAATAATATAGCGATCAAGGGTTCTTTACTGCCCAGTCACGCTATATTTCCCACCTAAACCAAGACCTAGCGGCTGACGGCGTAGTGATTAAGGCAAGGCCCGTCACACTATACCGCCTTCCAATATTTCCCTCTAAATTCCTTAGAACACTGGTCCGCCACACAAATCAACAGCCCTAAAACTGACGACAGTGGAACTTACAGGTCCCAAGAGGAGACTTAGACCGGCAAGTGCTCAAAAAAAGAGCAGTTACCGGGTAAGTATCTCCCGCTGCTTCATGCTATCGTTAACCCGAAGGTCAACTATTCATAAAGCCCAAACAGAAGCCGCCGAGACAAGAAATATGCCCGATGACCACTGCGCATCATCCTAGATTTAGCACTACGAATAGCACTGCTAGGGGGGGTAATATCTAGTAAAGCCCGAACAGCGACGAGTAGCATCTCAAGAAGGTGGACGAGCCCTATAGATATCCTGCAAATATGGAACAAAAAAAGACCTAGGTGCCCTATCTAGTAGGTATACAAAGGCCCAGAAGCCACTGCTTACACAGCAGCACACCCAACTCGGAATGACAGCAGCAATAATCCAGATGTCAGTATCTAGATGATCTCGCAAGAGGCAGTAGGTATTCTTCCCGGCGCGAACGCCAGGCTTTTCCCGGTATACCACTATTGATCACGGCTAGGTCTCGCTAGAGGCAGTAGGTATTCTTCCCAGCGCAAGCGCTAGGCTTTTCCCAGTATACCACTATCGATCGCTATCCCATTGCCGCTAACACACTAAGTTTGGGGCGGAGTTAGTGCCACTGTCTGGACTTGCACCCAGACAATCACACTTTCTCATATACCCACCGACCCCACTTGGGTCCAAAACACGGCTCAGAGGGTTCCCGTACAGGTTGTGGGTTTCCGAAAAAAGATTTGTATGGGAAAAACGCCAAGACGACTCACGAAACGGGTTTTTTCGTGAGTTCTGAGGACTTTAAGCATTCTGACTTAGAGAAAATTCCATCCCATTTTCCCATACAAAATCACCCACCCACTAACTCACAACCACCCACCCACTAACCTCACTACCACTCACCCACTAACCTCACTACCACCCACCCCCAACACCCACTACCACCACTATAACCACTATAACCACCACCTAGGGCCCCCAAACCAAAACTTCTGTAGGGGGGTTTTTTGGAAAGTTTAGCACTCTGCGGGGGGTCTCCGCCCCAGAGGAGGAAATCGATCTTGCAACTGGGTTTTCTCTACGGATATACATCGCACAATGGTGCAACCAGAACCAAAAGATAGCACTTTTAATTGCGCATCTTTTGATCCCGGATGCACGATGGTGGCGATTGTTTTCGTGGGGTTGCGACGGTTGCAGTAGGGAGGGTTGGGTGGTGGTGGTGGTGCAGCACCGGGTGGTCGACCGGTCGGCCGCAAGACCCCACCACCACCACCCAGGCTCTCCCGGGTAAGCTCTCCCAAATTCTGACTTGGCAAGAATTCCGTTGGATTCCTCCCATACAAAACCACCCACCTACCCACCTACCCACTAACCACCCATCCACCCATCCACTAAGTCCACTAAGTCCACTACCACCCACCCACTAAGTCCACTACTACTCACCCACTAAGTCCACTAACTACCTACCCTACTCTATCTCTCCCTCACACTCTCACACCCCACCACTCACCACCACTCACTCACTCACTAAGTCCACCAACCACCCACCCTACCTGTCTCTCCCGGGTAACCCTTCCTAAATTCTCACCCCGCCAACACCCACCAACACCCACTGACACCCACTAACCTCACTACCACCCACTCACTACCCACCCTACCCATCCCTCCCGGGTAGGTTCTGATAAATTCTTTTTTAACTTGGACAAAATTCTATTCCACCTACCTCACCCTCCCACCCGCCCGCCCACACCATACCCTCCTCCCAGGTAACCCTTCCTAAATTCTTACCCCGCCAACACCCCACCAACACCCGCCCGCCCACACCATACCCCTCCTCCCAGATAACCCTTCCTAAATTCTTACCCCGCCAACACCCCACCAACACCCGCCCGCCCACACCATACCCCTCCTCCCAGATAACCCTTCCTAAATTCTTACCCCGCCAACACCCCACCAACACCCGCCCGCCCACACTATACCCCTCCTCCCGGATAACCCTTCCTAAATTCTTACCCCGCCAACACCCACCAACACCCGCCCGCCCACACTATAC
>JAJNNX010000113.1:0-2500 GCA_023159155.1 Ustulina deusta | reverse complement strand
TCTCGTAAGGTGCCGAACGAGTCAAAAAATAACATCGTCCGATCCCTAGTCGGCATAGTTTATGGTTAAGACTACGACGGTATCTGATCGTCTTCGATCCCCTAACTTTCGTTCCTGATTAATGAAAACATCCTTGGCAAATGCTTTCGCAGTAGTTAGTCTTCAATAAATCCAAGAATTTCACCTCTGACAATTGAATACTGATGCCCCCGACTGTCCCTATTAATCATTACGGCGGTCCTAGAAACCAACAAAATAGAACCACACGTCCTATTCTATTATTCCATGCTAATGTATCCGAGCATAGGCCTGCTTTGAACACTCTAATTTTTTCACAGTAAAAGTCCTGGTTCCCCACTACACCCAGTGAAGGGCATAG
Source organism: Ustulina deusta (assembly GCA_023159155.1). Lineage (NCBI taxonomy): Eukaryota > Fungi > Ascomycota > Sordariomycetes > Xylariales > Xylariaceae > Ustulina > Ustulina deusta. Next base: position 2,121 of record JAJNNX010000113.1, on the reverse strand, counting down.
GGCTCCCCAGAGGGAAAGGCCCGGCCGAACCAGTGCACGCGGTGAGGCGGACCGGCCAGCCAGGCCCAAGGTTCAACTACGAGCTTTTTAACTGCAACAACTTTAATATACGCTATTGGAGCTGGAATTACCGCGGCTGCTGGCACCAGACTTGCCCTCCAATTGTTCCTCGTTAAGGGATTTAAATTGTACTCATTCCAATTACAAGACCCAAAAGAGCCCTGTATCAGTATTTATTGTCACTACCTCCCCGTGTCGGGATTGGGTAATTTGCGCGCCTGCTGCCTTCCTTGGATGTAGTAGCCGTTTCTCAGGCTCCTTCTCCGGGGTCGAGCCCTAACCCTCCGTTACCCGTTGAAACCATGGCAGGCCAAGACCCTGCCATCGAAAGTTGATAGGGCAGAAATTTGAATGAACCATCGCCGGCGCAAGGCCATGCGATTCGAGAAGTTATTATAAATCACCCACAAGCCCCGAAGGGCATTGATTTTTAATCTAATAAATACATCCCTTCGTAAGTCGGGATTTTTAGCATGTATTAGCTCTAGAATTACCACGGTTATCCAAGTAATAAAGTACTATCAAATAAACAATAACTGATTTAATGAGCCATTCGCAGTTTCGCCGTATAATTGCTTATACTTAGACATGCATGGCTTAATCTTTGAGACAAGCATATGACTACTGGCAGAATCAACCAGGTAACTATCGTGCGCCAAAAAAAAATTGGCCAACCGGCTTTACAGCACGGAAGGATTAGTTACCTTTAAGCCAACTAAACCAAGGCCTAGTAGGGTGATATAGCGCATGCAATAACTAAACCTAGCAGCATAACTAGCATAGCTGTTAAGATAGCACTGGTCAGCACTATAATCAATAATATAGCGATCAAGGGTTCTTTACTGCCCAGTCACGCTATATTTCCCACCTAAACCAAGACCTAGCGGCTGACGGCGTAGTGATTAAGGCAAGGCCCGTCACACTATACCGCCTTCCAATATTTCCCTCTAAATTCCTTAGAACACTGGTCCGCCACACAAATCAACAGCCCTAAAACTGACGACAGTGGAACTTACAGGTCCCAAGAGGAGACTTAGACCGGCAAGTGCTCAAAAAAAGAGCAGTTACCGGGTAAGTATCTCCCGCTGCTTCATGCTATCGTTAACCCGAAGGTCAACTATTCATAAAGCCCAAACAGAAGCCGCCGAGACAAGAAATATGCCCGATGACCACTGCGCATCATCCTAGATTTAGCACTACGAATAGCACTGCTAGGGGGGGTAATATCTAGTAAAGCCCGAACAGCGACGAGTAGCATCTCAAGAAGGTGGACGAGCCCTATAGATATCCTGCAAATATGGAACAAAAAAAGACCTAGGTGCCCTATCTAGTAGGTATACAAAGGCCCAGAAGCCACTGCTTACACAGCAGCACACCCAACTCGGAATGACAGCAGCAATAATCCAGATGTCAGTATCTAGATGATCTCGCAAGAGGCAGTAGGTATTCTTCCCGGCGCGAACGCCAGGCTTTTCCCGGTATACCACTATTGATCACGGCTAGGTCTCGCTAGAGGCAGTAGGTATTCTTCCCAGCGCAAGCGCTAGGCTTTTCCCAGTATACCACTATCGATCGCTATCCCATTGCCGCTAACACACTAAGTTTGGGGCGGAGTTAGTGCCACTGTCTGGACTTGCACCCAGACAATCACACTTTCTCATATACCCACCGACCCCACTTGGGTCCAAAACACGGCTCAGAGGGTTCCCGTACAGGTTGTGGGTTTCCGAAAAAAGATTTGTATGGGAAAAACGCCAAGACGACTCACGAAACGGGTTTTTCGTGAGTTCTGAGGACTTTAAGCATTCTGACTTAGAGAAAATTCCCATCCCATTTTCCCATACAAAATCACCCACCCACTAACTCACAACCACCCACCCACTAACCTCACTACCACTCACCCACTAACCTCACTACCACCCACCCCCAACACCCACTACCACCACTATAACCACTATAACCACCACCTAGGGCCCCCAAACCAAAACTTCTGTAGGGGGGTTTTTTGGAAAGTTTAGCACTCTGCGGGGGGTCTCCGCCCCAGAGGAGGAAATCGATCTT
>JAJNNX010000112.1:0-24043 GCA_023159155.1 Ustulina deusta | reverse complement strand
TTTTAAAGATTAGTTATAGCTTAAGTTAAAGCATTTTTTTTTGCTATAGTTAAGTTAGCCTAACTTTAAAAGTTCTATTATTAAAATAAGCTTTTTTTTTTTAATATTTTAAGGTTAGTTAATATATTTTATATATTTGGCTTACTTTTTATATAACTAAAATAAATTTTTTATTAGTTTTTAGTAAGCTTTTTTAATAAAAATATATTAATTTAGTAATATTATTAAAAAAAGTTTTAGTTATATAATTTTAAAAAGTAGTTTTAAACTATTAAACAATTTTATTAAAGTTAAAAAGCTTTATAAAATATTAAGCTATATTTTTTTTATATTTAAAACTAGTTATTTTTTTAGAGTTCTAATATTATTTAAAATAGTTTTTGAACTTTTTTTTTAATATATATATATAGTTAAACTATTAGTTTATAAAACTTATTTTTTTTATTTGTTTAATATGTTGCTAGTATTAAGTTGATGCTTTGTTTATTAATAATAAATCTATTTAATTAATTTAATAATAGTTTTTAAAAAAGCTTTTTTTATATATTTTTAAGTATAATTTTATTTTTATTTATTAAGTTTAAAACTTAGCTAGGTTTTTTTTATTATAAACTAATAGTTTATTTAAGTATACTAGATTAATTATAATAAAAAAAACTAAATAAACAAAGTGTTTAAAAGCTTAGATTAGCTAATTGTTAGATTATAATTTGTTATTATTACTATTATTAGTCCTTTAAAGATTTTATAAAAAAAAAAGCAGTAGTTTTTATAAAAGCTCTAGTAAGCTATTATTATTATTATTATTTAAATTTTTTAGGTCCGGGTTAAAAGTTTTAAATAAACAACAAAATAATATAGCTTTTTTATTTCTATTAAATATAAAAAATCTAGCATATATAAAATTAAATTATATATAGGCTTTTTTAGTTATTTAGCAGGCTTAAGCTTTTTACAAAATTTTATTAGTTAATATTTTTTTTATTTAAGTTTTTAAACTAAAGTACTTAAATAAGGGCTTTTATAATAAAAAAAATTTAGTTAGCTAATAAAAAAAATAAATATAGGTTTAAAAGCTATATATTTTTTAATAAATTTTAAAATAAAGTTTATATTTATTTTATAGTTAGCTGCTAGTTAAGTATTAAATTTGTTTAAAGTAGCCCAGGTATATATTTAGAAATTTTTAATTTATTTTTAGGTAGCTTTGTTATAGATAGGATTAAAATATTTTTAAGCAAATAGATTATTAATTTAGTTTTTTATTATTATTATTTATAATATTATTTTTTTTTAGAACTTTTTATATTATTAGTAACTTTTCTAAAATATTTTTAAAGCTTATTATTATTATAAAGTTATTTTTTTAAGTTTAATAATAGCTTTTTATTAAATAGAAATATTTTAAGCAAACTTAGCAATAGTTTTTTATATTTTTTTAAAAATATAAAGCTAGATTATTTTATTTATTATGAAAACTATTTAATTTGTTTTATAAATATCGCAATTTTTGCTTAATATATTTATATTACTATATTATAAAAATTATATATAATTTTATATTATTTTTTGATTTTTTTTTAGTTTTAGTAATAAAAAGCTTTAATATTATTAATAAAAATATTAATTATTATATAAAAATTATTTATTTGCTAATATAACTTTATAAGCTAGTTTAGTAAATTAGTAATAATAATATTAGTTTTAATTAGTTTAATTTAATTTTTTATAATAATATTATATTTTTAGAAGTTATATAAAATAATAGTACTAATATAATTAATTAATAGATCTAATATATTAAGCTTAGTTTTTAAAGCATAAAGTTTAACTAGAAAACAAAAAATTAATTATAGATAGAAATATTATTATAAAAATAATATATTTTATATATTATAGTTTAGCTGCTTATAAACTACTAGTTTATTAATCGATCTAAGTATTTTTTTAAATAGTAATAAAAAAGATATTCTAAGCGTAAATAAAAAAAAAACAAAAAGTAATGTTTTTAGAAAGTTTTAATAAAAAAAGGCAAAAAAATTAAGTAAAAAAACTACCAGAAACTATATTTTACTAAGCATAAGAGATAATTTTTTTGCTGCTAGTAATACTAAACTGCTTTAAGCTAATTTGTTTTAAAGGTTTGGTTATAGTTTAGCACTTTCTGGGTTATTTTTGTTTAAGATTTTGTTTAAGTTTTTTCTTTTGTTTAAATTTTTGTTTAAAATTTTGTTTAAATCTTTTTTTTCCGGTTTAAAAAAAATACCGCTAGTAATAACTATAATATAAAATAATAATTAAGGTATAAAAAATATTTTTAAAGCTAGTGGGCTATTATTAGCAATAAGTATAAACTGAGCTAAGGTAGTTATAAAGTTATAAAGGTTTTTTTAAATAAATAAAAAATTATTTGTAATAAAGGTATATATTATAAGCTTAGAACTTAGTTATATTTAGCTAATAATTTTTTAAAAGTTTTAAAATCTATAGCTCCTTTCTCAAATGTTTAAACTTAGAATTCTTATAGCTTATTTATGCCCGTTCGCCATTAGGCTATTTAGAATATATTCTATAACTCTATTAACACAAAGGATTGTTAGGTCTCCTTGCATATATATATAGTCTGTATGACCTCTAGTCCTTCTAATAAAGGCTTATCTGTTCCCCTGTAGGCCTGCATATTGTACCAACAGCATAGCTAGCGGCTTGGCATATCGATCCGTGTGATATTTATGACCAGAAAAACAGCGTCTGCAACGGGCTCGCGGTACAGTTTCACATCAAGCTAGGAGGTTATAACACGATTATATTGTCTATAAGGTGGTAGTTGAGCGCCACAGCTTACAACGCTGCAAAACCTGTTTTGCCAACCAAGTCATTCTGTAATTAGACGCATGAATCATTCGTTTTTACGAACAATGCCTGGTAAGTATTTGTGCAATATTACGTGTTCACGGTTGCCGTGACTAGGCTAACAAGATTCTAGTACAGGAAGGCAACAGGTCTGAAACAAGGACTGTATGCACCATCTTACTCGAAAATTGAAGATGCAACTCCATGCAGGCCATAGGGAGCTGCACACGACAGCTTCTTGCATGCTATTCGTCGGTAAAACCGCAATTGTTGTATGTAGCCGAACAGTAGTAGAACAACCTGATTATATTTAACTCATACTTGGGCTACAATTAGGAGTTAAGCAGAATCGGCAAGCGCTTCAAGCGCTGCAAGCGCCAATGTTTTGGTGGGGTAGAGGCTAGAAGCCTTGTATATTCGACACATTGAATTTGCTCGAGTCAACAATTCCGGTTCTCTGCGGGCAAAGTCTGTTGTAAGTTAAAATGTTAGGTATAATGTTGTAGGGGAGTAGAAGATACCCCTACGGCGAATACAGTGAAAGATGTTGAAGTGGTGTGAGTGGATCACAGGGGCTTAACACATGCATGAGCCACTTGGTGGCTTTACTCGTATGGGAGATAAACACTAATTATATTTCATGACATTTTTGGAAGGGGGCATCCACAACATAGCAACAACTGCGACCGAATTCATATTTCTTATTTCATACACTTGGTCAATTGGTTCCCTAAGAGAATAGAGTGATTACTATGCTAGGAAGTGTAGGTTCGGCCTATCTCCTAGCGTAGGGGCGCTGTCATGTCTCCATGAGTTGTCAACAGCTATTTACAGTTGCCCACTTCAATGTAGATAGATACAGCCCCGAATACTCCAGCTAGTCAAAGAGGGCTCGGGAATCAACGATATTGAGCCCTTACCCATACACTTCTACCTAGAGAGACCCACCTACAACCTAACTTGTCGCGGAGCGCCATATATACCCTTAATTCTCTCACGGAACTAACGGCGTCGTTTTTCCGTCAAACAACTTCACCAAACCCCCTGACATGGAATCCCGAAAGGAGAAAAACATTGATACTTGAATAACGTTATTTGAGTATTCGCTTCTAGATCTGGATTTCCCCGCATTCCAGCCACTTACGAAACTTCAGCTATACATATGAAGGAAGAGCACGATCGGAGCTAACGATAGCTTTCATCAAACTCAGATAGTTCAGGATTGGTTCACTGTCCGCGTGAAGATCTTGTTGTATCCAGAATGACTGAACCTGCGCTCGAAAAAGCTTCATGCTGCGCACATACCCATGTTTCTCTGTTCTGTCGATCAGGTTCAAAATGGCCGCTCTTTGCTCATCTGTGCGCGCCTCGCCTGCGATAATCAACAGGGGGAAGAAGTGGCGGCAGTAACAGTGCTGAACAGGCCCGGCGAATGCGTTGTCTATCAGAGAATTCAGATCCACGGGCGGCTTTAGTGGATCCTGTGAAGCACGAGCGAGATAAACTCGAGTTGATATTCGGTATAACTGCGCAGTGAATTCAACATCGTCGGTCGGGTCATCTAGCACTGAAATAGAGGGTAAGAATGGCAGGTTATCAACCTTCCACTCAAGAGCTCTGAGACGATCTTTATACTCTATCTCCTGGCTTCTGGGATCACTTGGGTCGAGTAACACTTCGCATATCTCGGAAAGTACGTCCAAGATTGCGTGAGGACGGTTCTGGAAGAGCGACGCCTATGCTCCGAAATCAGCATGCACTAGCATAGGGTTTATTGATAGACATACTGCCCTCTCTTCTACCAATGGCGAAGACTGACTAATTCCATGAACGTGGTTAATCGCTGTATCTGTGACTTTAGCAGCCAGATACTTGTGCCCCCAGTGATACCGCGTAAATCGAGACATTGAATCGTGGAAGTAGACCCAGTCGAGAAGATCACCATAGTCTATATTACTATTCGATTGATTTCCCAGTCGAGCACGTTGCACGATTTCCGTGGCTCCTCGAATATACCAGAGCCACTCACCATAATTTTCCGATGGCACTAGGATCTGTGCATGAATTATAAGCCTCAATTGTTTTAAGTTGCCCAGGCACGCTCGCGTTAACTCACTTCGAAGGCACATAGGATCATACAAGCCGCGACATGTTGAGCAGCCTCGACCGATCCTTGGGCAGCCTCTTTCGCAGAAGCGGAGAGGGCCGTGAGCGCGGTAACCTTAAACAACATGGTTTCGCGATGAATTCCACCGCGATGGAGAGATGAGAAGGCAAGCAGCGCATAAAACAGAGCGCGCCTTGACACCGTATCATGAGTGAAGATCATCTGTATGATCACATCGCGAAGGTGCGCTGTGGCTGGACTAAACGTCGCTAGCGAGCTGTGAGCAGCTTCGCGGACTGAAGGTGCGTATTATATGAGCTGGCTGTTGATGATTCCAAAACGTATGAGGGGGTATACATACAATAGCTTAGCAGTTCCATGTGCGTTACTTCTAACTGGGGATTTCTTGATAGCTTCGGACTCGGTAGAGCTGAGCTTGGGGGTTTGGCGGCACCTGGCAAGGATAGATATCGATACAATTCAATATCGTGTGAAGTTGTGTTGATGAGCAGATTGCCGTCCCGATATCGCATCTGTGTCCGCGTGCTGGTTGTCGGCAAATTTGCTCTAATTGCACGCCTCCTGTCGTTGTCCCTTGGCCACGACAGGCGGAGTCCGTATCCTTCGCATTCTCGCTGAGCTGAAGCACACCTCTGGCAAGTGGGCGCGCCCTGGTCGCATTTGACCTTTCGAGCTGGAGGCGCGTCATTAGACGGATTGCTCAGGCCAGACCCTCGAGGCGGCACAATTACTAACCTTTACACGTCCAACATCCCCGCCTCGATTTCGTGGTCGGGTTAGATGACACCGCCGGCATCGAGTTTAGACCGCGCTGCTGACAATTGGCATGCGTAAAAGTAGATGATGGAAACTTGGAAGGCCCGAAGTCCGGAGTTTTAAGTCAATGAAGCCTTAAACCCGAGGTTCAATAGCGATGAGAAGTCATGTTGAGCTAGTGAAATCGGATAAAGTTGCTGGGGATGGAGTTCCTTTTTATTCACGATTACCTGAGTTACTAATAATACATGTTAGCTGACATGGTGATCCTTCATTGGCGGGTCCACTCGAGACAACTTTTTCCGACGGAGCATTTGTCAGCTCATTTTAGTACGGCACAGACGACCACAACACCATGAATAAGCTCTCAGATGTCGCACGACACCATAATATCTCCCAAGAAATCGCTATGGCTCACAAATCAGGAAGTATGGCCTGCAAAAGCCCAGCCCATGCGCTCACTTGGGTGAGCGGCAAACTCCAGCTGACGGACCTAAGAGTTCTTGGCATTGAATGAAGCCTTCACTGCCATCGAGGCGCAACAGGCTGCTACTTGTGCCGCCTATAAATATGGCCGTGTGCTTGTCCAAGATTTCTGGATTCCTCAACTCAATTCATCGCCCTCGTCCTCGTACTAAAAGCTCCTTTACCTACTTCAAACCCGATCTTACACCGTATTCTTGTTCTCTCAGAAGAGACACTCCATAATGGCCACCTACCTAATCACTCAAGCAACTGGCCAACAAGCGCAGTGGACCATCAAGCATCTTCTTGCTGCCGGAGCAAAGGTCCATGCAATCGTGCGTGACCCTTCGAAGATTCCTGACGTTCTGAAGCGTCCAGGCGTGACGGTCTTCAAAGGAGAAAGCGCCAACTTCGATGACGTTTTTCAAGCAGCACAAGGTTGCCAAGCGGTCTACTTGAACACTTTCCCTATCCCTGGCTTGGAAACTCAGCAAGCTAAGACCATCGTCGAGGCGTCCAGGAAAGCAGGGCTCAAGAGTGTAGTTGCATGCACGACCACGTGCACGGGAAACAAGGACCTGTGGGACGATGCTATCACCGAAGAATGCTATCTACGCGATTATTATATCTCCAAGGCTGCAGTTGAAGATATTGTGCGCAGTGCCGACTTCGACGCCTGGACTATCCTCCGGCCGGCATTCCTCCATGTCGACTACATGTCGCCTAATGCATACGAAAACTTCCCACGCCTCCTGACACACAGAGAGTTGGATCATTGCTTTAATTATGGCGCACGCATGGCCCAAACGGATGCTAGCGATGTTGGGAAGTACGCTGCGGCGGCCTTACAGAATCCGGCGAAATTCGGAAGCCAGGCGATTGAGCTTGCCAATGAAAATTTGACTATCGAGGAAGTTCGCGACATCCTTGTGCGAGTCAGTGGTAGAGATGTGACGACGAAAAAGTTGTCACCGGAAGACGGGGAGCCTGTCAGAGGTCAGTTCTTCCAGAAGTGGGTGAACTTCAAGGATGTTAGCCCTGTTTTGGCGGCTGCGCAGGAAGCGCAGGCTAAGTTTGGTATCCCTTTCACTTCGCTTGAGGAAGCTCTCCAGAGGGAGAAGACTCATCTCCTAGAAAGCTTGCCAGTCAAGGCTTAGTGACGTAGGGTGGGTGGAATATGAAGTGGCTGGTTAAGGACTTGTGCAGCGACCTTGTGGCTATACAAGTAAGGCATCAGTTAACACCGCCAATCCGGCGAGTCTCCTAGCATTAGATTAGACAACACACTCCTTTCAGCTAGTTATTGCGTTAAATTCAGTTTCATTCTTTCATGGTCGTCTAGTTCCCGAATAAAAGAGTTAGGTGTTTATTCTAGGAAGGGTAGGTACAGCCTATCTCCTCGTCTCGGGGCAAGTGAGTACCCCTATATAACTGAGCCTACTCACATTGTCCACTTCATTAGCCGTATGTATCCACATCGTTGCATATTGTTTATTGACTAGAGTCATACTTGATTATTGTATTTGGCAGACAGATATTATGTTTGATTTGCCCTCCCATACGGTGAATAATGCTAGGTAGTCATCTAATATAACACGCCAGGGTTAAGTAGATCTTGGCTTATCTATGATTGCACATATATCCTACATCTTATGCAGAGCCATCTGCTGTCAGTTTCATGATGTGAGTTCGCGGCTAATGCGGTCGCTGCTATCCTTATTCTAGATGGAGCCTTCGGTAAACGGTCCTCGGTATTACAAACCTACACGCATAGCCCAGTATGCGCCAGGGATGTGTCTGGAGACACATATCTGCGCCACTCTCAAGCAATAATTGCACCAATTCCATGTTACCTAACTGGAAGCTTATGGGGACCTATAGCAGATCGAGAGAGTGATGTGGGGCTTGGATAGGTCTGTCATGAATATCGCGTTGTATTCTGTCCGTGCCGTCATCGTAGAACAATTGTAAAAAAAGTCAACATTTCGGACACAAAGGTCTCGAATGTCCATAAATCTGCCACTTAGTCGTTGCTCTCGTCCAAACGTATTTCTAGAGCTAAATATTCTGCTGGCATATATGCACTATGCAGGTGCATTTGCTGGCGTCGTCCCAGGGTAGTATGTATACCGAGGGATTGTAATACAGTCTGGTTTTCGGTCGTGGCTTTTGCTTGCAACAAGGCTTTGACCGCAAAAAGAGAGGACAAGTGACGTGAAGCGTAGGTTTGGTGCATTAAGATAATTAACCACGCACCGCATTTGTTCCTGTGAAGAACACCAATCAAATTCATTACGTACGCTTAAAGCGGTAAGATAATCTTAAGTTTATACGCCAAATCGACAAGGAGACTCGTCAACTTTGACCTCTTATTTTGTATTAGGGTCCTCTATTTATGGGAAGTAATCTGAGCATCTACACTCGGTTTGGCTGTGTAAACTAGTAATCTGTTTTCAACTGAGAATACTTGGTGGTACAGTAGGCTCGTAAACTCTAGCCCGCGGTCGACGTTGAACGTCACGTAGTGGCCATATCTCAAGTACCTGAAGTGGGAACAGCAGCCATTATCGTTGTTGTTAGAAGTACGGGTTACTGATCGAGTAGTATGGTGCCCGTATTTGAGGCATCATGATTGACCGACTTGAGACCTGAGCTCAATTTAATATATACTGTGCAGATCAAATCCTAGCACAATTGTTTAACTTCCGACAAAAGAGGAAAAATCACTTCCCTGTCTATCTATGTTTTTATTCCTGGATTGGGGGAAGTCACGTGTGAGCTGTCGAGAGTTTAGCTTAGAATACCTATTTACATGTAGCAATAATGATCCCTGAAACTTAGTACGAGAAGTACAATTGAGATGATCTATCGACTTCGATTTCTAAGTTCTCTCCAGTGTACGGAATAAGAAGCTTTTTGTTAAATAATGGTTGAGTTCCGAGTGTCCCTTAGTTGAGATTTCGTAGTGGGGGGTTTAGCTCCGGTGTAAAAATGGGTAAGAAGTACGTCACTGCTGGATAGCAGTATTGAGGTAAGCGCTCAATATTATTGATTTTTGAGTTTATCAATCATTTGGGAGAACTTATGGCTTTATCTAGATCTTCTATTGCGTCTACCCCCTGTAACATTAGCGCCCGACGTCCCGTTCCGGGGATCTCTTGATTGATTAGATATATCCCATCCCACTCACTTAGCCACCCAAAATGCGTACAACTAGTATTGTGACGGCGCACAAGAACCTTAATGGGTGAACATCGAGACAAGGATCTCGCAGAGCAGCCCTTGCGACACGGACAACATATTGGGCGATTAGTTGCTCGTGGTAAGGTAAAGCAGGGGTAGCTTCGTAAGTTACTCCCCATGTACATCTATCTACCTTAGCTACGGGAGCAGACGTGACAACGCGTTCCCTACATCTTACGATCTCACATAACAGGAGACAATAGAACCAGAATTTATAAATTTAAAAGCAAATAGACTCGCCAGAATAAGAGAAACACCTAATACCCTCTCAATTCGCCGCATTTACGAGCAAAAATCTCATTCGCTGACACTATCTTCAAGGTTAATTGAAATTGCGGACTATGGCGCTCGGTTAGGGCTGGGGGGCATGCGTGGCAACGACTGGGCTGGGTACTCCAACATACAGTCGGCCAGTATCGAGGTGATGTCAGGGTCAGCATAGACGCGCCAAGCTAGATACCTCGTCGCTCTGCCAAGCGAAAAGTGGCGCGATGAATCGGGCTGGAAAGCGAAATGATGTAGTCTAGTATAAAGTTAGGTCACATAATATGTTGTAACAATTACGTCATGCGGCGTTAACCTCCCATTCGTATAATACTGACAACTCTCGATATCACCTCAGAATAGTGAATGTACTCATCAGATCGTTTTTATCGGTAATTTACTAAAGTGTTAGTGCTTACTTGATCGTTGTAACTATAGAAGAATTGCAAATTATTGCAGCTTCGAAACAGTTGCATAAAAGTGAGCCGGAATAATCACAGCATACGAACTAGCGTCCCCAGAGGTAAATAAGGAGCCATAAGTGGACGAATCGGGCTACTGTCTTGTCGCGCGGAGCGCCCCATATATACCGTTAATCCAACTCGCCGGATTACTGGCGTCGTTTTTTTCCGTGGCATGTCTTACATTTGTGTTATCCAAAGGGGAGCTTATAAGTTTAGTCGCGTGGTCAAACTCTTTTGTCCGAGTAACGAACTGAGTATGATTTAACCGCCGGTACAGGAGAACAACGCGTCCGATGACAGCGAGATATGATACAAATGAACTATTAACCACCTTTGGCGGTGAGAATCTGTCTTTGAGTGGAGAGTAGAGTCCCATTTCCGGGATTACAATGTGGAATATTATGCGGGGTTGTAGGGGCGGGATAGGTACTAGGTGTGGAGGGGTGTAAAACAGACCTGGTTAGGTATTTCTTACTGCATGACTCCACACCACCATTAACCCCTGTTCAAGTAGAATACATAGCCAATTTGTATGGAGTGTTTACAACGCCACTAGGTCATATTGGGGCAATAGGTCAAATAGAGAAATAAGTCATATTATATAGAAATATTAAGTATAAATATAGCTACTATAAGCAGCAATTATATTTAAGCAACGTTTTGGTATACTTATAAATAATTAGTATAAATACTAATTTAGAATAGCTTCCCAAGCTTTATTTACTTAAATACGCTTTTGTTTATAGCTTAGGTTATTTAAATAATTATAATGTTTTTTAATATAGTTTTTTATTTAGTTCTAAATATATTCGATTAGGTTTAAGTTTAGCAAGTAAAGTAGCTATTTAATATATTAAATTTTATATTAATTTAGGTTTACTACAGTTGCTTTTGCTGAATGTTTTTTTGTATTATTTTATATAAATAATAAATCAACGCTATTACGCCGATTCTATTAAACCTATTTATTAATAATAAATAAAATATATAGCTAGTACAAAGCTGAACTAATAAACTTTTAGTTTTTTTTCTAAAATATACTAGGGCTTTTTTTATAGCTAAAAAAATAACCCTAAAACATTTAGCCTTTTTTTTTTCGAATTTTTTTAATATAATAAATATATTTATATTTTTTATAAAATAACCTAGTTATATATTGCTTTATATAGTAGCTATAAATTACTTAAGTCTTATTTAATTAAAAAATATAAGCTTAATTAGTAATAATCCAAGTTTTATAACTTTTAGCAAACATAAGCTATTTTTTTTAGTTAACTTTATTAAATAAAAGTTTAGATCAAATAACGTAGTAGCGATACTTAAAGCAGTAAAAAGCATTATATATAGCCTAAAAACTAAAAATACTATTAAATAAAATAGTAAAAACTTAATTAGCTTAGGTTAACGTACGTACTAGACCTATACTAGTTATGTATAGTATATATAAACTTTGAACTAGGTTATTAAACAGTTCTGCTAAGAAGCCGTTATAAAGTTAATAAGTTTGGCTTTTTTTTTTAGATTTAGGGCTAGCCGAGGGCCCTTCCGGCAACAAGGGCCTTAGGGGGCAAATAGGGCCCTGTTAACCTGGCCCTTCGAAAATAGTGTTTTTTGGATTATTTAGGCTACAGAAAGGCTGCTGTCTGTATATAGCGTACAAATACAGGTCTTTTCTTTATCTATAAGATGTTTAGCCATTATACCTATATTATTTCGTCAGCTTTAATAAAAAACGTATTTCGAATACTCTAATATATTATATATATAAATAGACTAATATTAAAAAGGCCAGTAATACTAATCAGAATAAATGCTGCAAGATAATCTATAGTAAATAGTAAGTAAGTATATATAAAAGTAATAGTAGAAGTAATAGTAAAAGTAATTAGAAAATTAACAAAAACAAAAATATCAATTAGTTAACGAACTAACTGATCAGCCCATATAGCTATATAGCTATATAGGCTGATCAGTTAGTTCATAAGTACCTATAGGGCTCAGAAGAACGGGTGCCTTACTAAAATAGGTATGGTTGGGCTACCCCTACTAGTGTAGGTACCTGACCAGGTACGTTTTACCCAACACCGACCTTAGTATTTAGCGATAGGTCCCGTCGATCGTGGCCCCTGTCGGATGCCCCCGGCTCCCTCGTGTCAGGGTAATACGAATATTGAGGCTCGTATTGATGATGTTAGCAACGACTTATAAGTAATATTCTCCACATCTCAGAGCAGTATCATCTCATACCCGGTGCAGCCGAGAATACACACAGACACACACGACCATAACCTGACATAGCGCAACGATGCTATTAGCTACTCTTCTGCCAAGACGTATAAGTTCGTAGATATAGATATATATAAGGGTAGAAGACTACTCAATGCCCTCAATTTAATTCTGTCTTCATCAGGAAACCACATAGAACACAGCCAATCCTAGAATATACTCACTACCAGCCCTCATTTTTACCCTCACTCAATCCGTAAAATGCAGTTCATCGCCACCATTATGGGCGTTGCCCTTGTTGCCTCTGGCGTGTCTGCCCAGCAAGCTGTCGTGCAGAACTCTTGCCAGTCCACCATCTATGTCCAGTCATTCCCTTATGATGGCAGTGCCGCCGGGACCCTGACAACTGTGGCCCCCGGAAGCTCATTCTCTGAGAGCTTCCATGCATCCGGCTCGGTTCGTCTCGCACAACAGCTACGTCGTTAGGGCTATATAATCTAACGTACTAAATATGCAGACCGTCAAGATCGCGACCACCAAGGCTCTCAGCAACCCGCTTTTCTTCGGCTACTCATTCAGCTCGAACCCGGACTACGCTTATTGTGAGCACACTCCTACATCCGCCTTCATGCATCTTGCGGGACCCAGGCTAACACAATGTTTCTCATAGACGAGCTCAGCACGTGAGTTTCCTGGTTTATATGTGACTATACATTCTGTATCCACTAACGTTCGAACAGTGAATGGGGCAACCCCTTCTCCAACTCTCACAATACCTTGAGTCCGGGGGAGGGCTGCGAGTTCTTCGACTGCGCAGCTGATCAGGCTGACTGCTACTCTACGCCCACGATGAAGAAGGTGTACGGTTGCCCACAACCCGTCAATCTAACAGCCACCTTCTGCGCTTAAGTCGGGCATTGCGTCTTTTCGAAGATGTACCGAGTCTTGACAGGGCTAGGATAAGGGCTTGAGGTGAACAAGAAAAGAAATGATTCGGGTTTCAGTTGACCAATAATATTTAAACTGCCCTACATATTTGTTAATTAGGACGGCGTCAGGTTTTACCTACCGTATAATGAAAAGTCCAGGTGTTTACTTCATATGTCCTAAAGGCTTAGTGAGAATTTACCAGTTCGTATGTTGAGTAACGCCGCGTAAACTTTGCTATAGCGGGGGCCTCTTGCCACGTGTAAGGGGGGAATAATTCCTTTTAACCTCTGCGATCAAATGTCCACCTAATTCTTTTTTCCTTTATATATCTCCTGTTTGAAGTATTAATACGTTATGTTATATTGAGCGAAGGTTAAAACCTATGGAGAAGTCTGAAGCTCTTGGGTCGGAAGGCATGGCTAAGTGCGCAAATTTACCTGGTATTTCTAATTATTGTATATCTCGAATGAATGATAGGCATCTGATACTGGTTTTTCTGGCTCAGTACTTCGTTTCCGAGGTTAATTGGTTCATAATTTAACGTCTATATTTACTCACTCTGCATATTTTGTTCTGGATTTGTCGACTTCATCTCCTATCACCATTCTGTGCATCATGGTCGATCTTGGGCAGAAGTTGTCTAGTCGCGTTATTTTGGTGAAGCTTCATGTCACCAATCACGACTCCATCAAGAAGGCAGCGACTGAGGTTGACTCGAAGTTTGGAGCCGAGGCCAAGACATGATTATCATCAACAACGCCGGTCTTTGGCTGCGTTCTCTGCTTATTCCTCTTTTATCTCGTTGGCTCTCGAATCAATTTGCCTTTCGACCCTTTCTAGCAATTTCTCGCTCGATATTACGTAATTAATAGCTTGCAACGGATAAGGTCGAGGAGAGCTTCGTTATACATGCCATGGGTGTCCACTTGGCAACTCGGGAACTGACACGGAACAGAACTGCAGCGTTATACCGTAAGAATACTAGCGAAAGTAGAATGTAGCGAAGTCGGGCACTTGACTTGTCTGCAGCTATTATGTCACGGGTAGGTGGATCCAAGGGATCCACGAGAGCGGATCAATGCTATTCCGAGAGATCCAGTATATATACAGCTGATTTTATTCCTTATGTTGTAACTAAACTTAGACCTTAGATTATCTGAATACATCTCTAGTGATTACACATGGAATGTGCACTGGTCCCTTTCTTCCACTAGATCGCAACTCCACACCTCCGTGAGATATTATATACGTACTGTAGCAGGAACTCCTCCCACTCCTGCAAAAGGGGGGCCAGAAAAAGGTGGTTAACATGTAAGAGATCAGACACTTCGTTCAAGTCGCGACACTTCTAATCTAACAAAATGGTAATATATGAAAGAACCACCTTGGGCTCGACCACGATTGTCACAGTCCTGACTGCTGGTGATTCCAGTGTGACCTATTGTTATTACGCAAGGGGGAAGTTCTATCTGTACTAGCTACGTCTGCTGTACTGGTATATATATGGTACGGGCTTTGGCCCGTGCCGCCTTAATCCTGGTCTTCGGGGTTGGATTCAATATAGTTCCGTGACAACGATGGCTCTGCAGAATTCATACTTTCTAGCCGCGGCCTACAAGGACTCCCGCGCAGCCACAAATTCCGTAACTGCTCAGGCTACCGTCGAGTACGAGAAGAGGGCCTCTTATTTGTTATTCTCTTCTTTGGTGTATATTCCCCTCCCCATGTCCCCATTCTGCCATCCTATGACTTTGCACTAAACACTACGTCTGCGTAATGAATGACGACCGATCTGGGAGGCGGCGACATAGCCGATACGACCCGTGAGGAGGGCCCAAGGCCTGGCCCGACATTATCTTCGATAAGGGCCTGAAATACAACGCCCAAAGCGCTAAGGCCTCTGTCAAGTGTTCGGGGAACACCAAGGAACCAAATGTCGATGACGGCACCAACACTCCATGGTAGTTAGATGAGAGCAACGTGTCAGGTGGGTTCATATATCGCTAAAGATTTTCGTACCATAGGAAAAATCCGACGATTCCATTCGTCTTGTGTGACGGACTAGTGTGTCAAGATAAGTGGATACGTATATAAGTGAGCAGAATGTCTTGTGTATTTAGAATGATTAAGAGGAAGAATTAAGGACCAAAGGTCTAGGGAAATCTAGTAATATATATAGTCAAAAAATAAAGTATACCTAATCTTTATATTTTAATATTTTTATTTATTTTAAACTTATATATTGCTTTAATTATTTAATATAATTATATAAAATATAACTTATAAATATAAATAATAAATATAGTGTTTCAATATTTTTGGAAAATTTTAAATATATTATTAGATTTTTTTTTTATAATTTATAGTAGGTCTTTTTTATAAAAAACTTTAATATATTAAAGTTCTAAAAGTTTGTTAGTATTTTTAGTATTTTTATTTTATTTTATTTAAAGTTTTTAGTACTAGCTCAACTTATAAAAAACCTTTATAAAAAAAAAAAAATATAAGCTAGTTAATAATAATATATGAATTATTTAGCTAAATATATATAGTTTTTTAGTGTTAAATTATTAGAGCCTAAGTAAAAATAATTTTTTATAATTATTTATTAATAAATTTATAATATATTATATAATAAATATAAATTTTAGCTACTAAATATATTATTAGTATTATATTATATTATAAATATTTAGATTTTTTAAAAAATAAAATGTAAAAAAATTTATTATTTTTTTTAAAAAATATTCTTAGTATATAATCTAGTTGTTATATTTTAAATAAAGTTGTAGTTCTAAAACATTATAGTTTTATTTTTAAATAAGTTAGCTATTATTTTATATCTTTTTATAGGGTTTTAATTAGTTATTTAGTTAAAATATAGAAAATATTTATTTAGATTTTTTTATTATTTTTTTAATAGTTATAAAATATACTAAATATATTCTAAATATAAATATTAAATATTATATCGCTAGTTTTTCAAAATTCTTTTTTAAATAAATATAAAATATAGCTATAACTATAAAATTATAATATTGTTTTAAATGTTTAGCTAATTAATTATTAGTTAATTTTAGATATAATAATAGTTTTATAAAGAAATTAATTAAGTTTAATATAAATATATTTTTAATAACTAATAATAAAATTAAATAGTTTAGTAATTAATAATTTAGTATTAATAAGTAAAATTATTTTAATAAATTTAAAGTTTTTATAATAATATATAAAAAAAAAATCTTTTATAATAATAATTATATAATTGTTTTATTATTTTAGTTATAAAGCAGTTTTATTAATATTACAATTAGTTAAATAAAGCTTTTATAGCTAGTTTATTAATACTATAAACAAAGATTTTAAGCAAAAAAAAAAAAAAAAAAAAGTTAGAGTTTATAAAGTAAATAAATATAGACTCTATATATATAGTTATAAAGTTATAGGTTAGTTTATATATAGATTTTTTATTTTATTGTTATATAGGTCTAAAGTTCTTGCAAGTTTTGCTAAAACTATATTAATTATTATATTATGTTTTTTTAAAACTAAAAGTTTAAATATAGTTTTAATTTAAAATTATTAATAATATAAGGTTTATATAGTTTTTTTATATTATATTGCTTTATTATTATTTTAATAATTGTTTATAAATTTATTAATTATTGCTATATATATTTATTTTTATAATTTTAAAAAATTAGTTAAATTTAATTAATATATTTTAAAAATTTTAAATTATATATTAAATATTATTAAGATTATAGCTTTTTTAAGCAATTTAGTATTATAGTTTTTTGTTTTTTTATATATTTTTAATTATTTAATTTGTTTAATTTTAAATTTTGTTTTATTATTAATATTTTTGGCTAAAAATAATAGTTAAATTTATTAAAATAAAAAATTTATTATTTATTTTTTATAATTAGTTAGTATAAAATAAGGGGTTTATTTTATAAAAATTAAATAAATTAAAAATATAACTAAATTTTTGTTTTTTTAAGATTTTAAAAAATCTAATTAATTAAAAGTTTAATCTAGTAATTAGTGCTTATATTATAAAACTTTCTTTTTTTTTTAAATTTTATTTTTTATTTTAAAATTTATTACACGTTTTTTTTTTTAGTTTATAGCTTATATTATTTTTATACAAAAATTACTATGTTATATATTATTTTTTAAATATTTTAAGTTTAGCAAACTAATTTAAATATTTATTATTTAGTATTAAAATTTATAATAGTTTTATTAATATTTATTATTAAAAAGTTTTATGTTTTAATTTTTATTATTATTTTTAGTAATACTATATTAATTAATAAATATTATAAAATATTATATATAAAATTTAAAATAAAAAAATAAAATTATTAGTTTAATTTTTAATAAGTTAATTTTATTATTTTTTAGGTCTAAAAGTAGTAAGTATTACTAAAATAGTACTTAATACTTATAAAACTATTAATTATTACTATAAACTTAAAAATAAATAGTTTTATATTATTTATTATTTATATATTTAATATATTAAAAAATTAATATAAACTTTTATAATATTATATAACTAATAATTTTATAATATTTATTTTTTTATAAAATAAAATTATAATTTAATAACTAAACTTATTTATAAATATTTATATATAATTATAATTTTATTAATTAAATAATATATTTTAATTATTTATTATTATATATTACTATATTATAGCTAGTATAAATAATAAATAAAAAAAACTAAAAGTTTTATTTTATAATATTTTATTTTTTTTATAATTATAATAATTATATATATATTATTTATAATTTTATTTTAAATAAAACTAATAATATTTTTATTTTAATATTTTAATTATTTTATATTAATTTTTATATATAATAATTAAAAATATATAAACTTTTTAAATTAAAGTTATATAAAAAAAATAGTTTTATTTAAAGTAATTTTAAATATATATAGCTTTTTGTTTTTATTGTTTAGATTTTATAACTAGTTTTTTTTTTAATTAGGTTTATTAGGTTAGCTTTTTAAAAAATATTAAATAAAAAGTTTATAGTTAATATAAAATTTAATATTTTATAAAAAAAAGATTAATACTATTGTTTTTTTTTTAGTTTTTTTAGTTTTAATTATAAAAAGATCTACTATTTTTTTAAATAAAATATTAACTGTTATCTTTTTTTGTTTTAATTAGTACTAAAAAGTAATATTAAAGTTTAATAAAAAGTTAGCTTAGCATATTTATTATATTAATAAAATTTATTTATTTAAAAAATATAATAAAATATAATAATTAGTTATTATAAAAAATTTATAATTTTAAATTAAATAAGTTTGTTTAATTAATATTATTATTTTAAAAAAATATTTTATAAGTTTTTAAATTATATTCTTTTATTATATTTTATATATTAGTAGTTTTATATATTTAAAAGTTTATTTTTGTTCTAGTCCTATTATAAATAGCTTATTTTCTTTAATAATTAATTTAAAAAAATAACAATTTTATTAATATAATAAATAAATATATAAATATAATTATAAAACTTAAAAAATAACTAAATTAATTTAATATTTTTAAAATTATAAAAGTTTTAATTTAAAATTAATTCTAATTTTTATTTTAGTTTTTATAATTATTTTTAAATAATTAATAATAAATATATAAAAACAAAGTTTTTTAAAAATTTTTTAATATTTAGCTTAATATAAATAATAAATTATTTTTTTATAATAAGTTTAATACTATTTTTTAGTTTTAAAATAAATTACAATATTATTTATATAAATATTTATAAATTTGTTTAAAAGTTTTTAAATTTATATATTAATAAAAGCTTATTACTAAATAAGTTTTATTTTTAAACTAAATAATAAAACTTTTTATTAAAATATTTTTTTATAAGTTTAAAAAAAATAAAAATAAAATAATTTTATAATTAATAATATTTAGTTTTATAAAATAAATAATATTATAATAATTAAATATAATATTATTAATATTTAAAATTAATATAATTTAATTTTTTAAATATATATTTTTTTATTAATAATTAATTATAAATTTAAATATAAATAAAATAAAAATAATATTTAAGTTTATATTTTATTTAATAAAATTTATAACTAATAGTTTATTTATAAACTTTTTTTAAATAAAATAAACTATATAAATATTTAATATTAATAAATCTTAAAAATATATTTTTTATTATTAAGTTTTAATATTATATTAAATTTTAATTATAATAATAATAAAATTTTAGATTTTTTTTTAAAAAAAATTCTTTTTAAATATAATAGCTAAAAAAACAAAAAACTTTATATTAATTTTATATATTTAAAAATTTTTTTTTTAAAAATAAAATTAGTTTATTATTAAAAATCTTTTATAATATTACTTAATTAATTTAAAATTTTTTTTTAAAAAATATTAATTATTTTTAAATTTTTTTTAAATAATTTAATATAATTATTTTTAGTTATTATAAACTTAATTATAATAAACTTTTTTAAAATTTTTTTTAGCTAATTATTTTTATTTATTTTAAAAAAAATAATTTTAAAAATTTTATATAATTTTTTTAATAGTAGTTTAGGGGGTTTTTTTTTTAAAAGTTATTATATAAACTTTTTTTGTTTTAAGTTTAAAAATCTTAGATTTATTTTTTATTTTTTTAGTTTTAGTTATTTTTAAAATAATTGTTTTATTTTTAAAAAAATTATTTAATATTTAATAATATTTTTTTATATTTTTAAGTTTATATTTTATTATTTATAATTAAAAAGTTTAATTATAATTATTAATAAAAATTAAACTAATAAAAATAAATTATTTAATTAGATTAATTATTCTTTTTAGATTTTTATTAAAATATTTTGTTTTATTAATTATTTAATATTAATAATAATATTATAACTAAAATTAATAATTATTAATTTTTATAATATATATTAAATATTTATAAATGTTACTAATTATTTTATTTTAATAGTTATAAAACTTTTAAAATTTAATTAAATAAAATATTTTTATTTTTAATATTATATAAAACTAAAATCTTTATTTTAATAATATTATTAAATAGTTTTTTAAGTAAATAAAAATATATTTTTATTAATTTTTTAGCATATTTTTTTAATTAGTTTATAATATATTAAAATTAGGTATTTTTAGTTTAAAATATAATAATATTTTTATTTAGCTTTTTTATTAGTTTATAAACCTAATTATTAAATAAACTTTAAAATATTAAAAAATAAACTAATAAAATAAAAAATTAATATTTTTAAATATATTTTTAATTATTAAATTATAGTTATTTTTTAAAAATATTAAAATAAATATATTAAAAAATTAATATTTTATTTTTTTTATTTATTAAAAAAGTTTTATTTAAACTAATATAAAATTATAAGCTTATATAGCTATAATATTTATTATTATAGTTTTAAATATATTATTTATTTTAAATCATTTTAGTTTTAATTTAAATTTTATTTTTTTAAGTTTTAATTTTTAATTTTTTTTAGATTTCTTTTTAAATATTAGTTTGCTTAAAGCATTTATAAAAAAGTTTAATATTTAAAATTTTTTTTTAAATTATTTAATAATAAAAAGTTAACTATGCTTAAAAATTAAAATTATTATAATTATTTAAAAACTAAAAATAAAATAAAAAGATTTAAAATTAGATTTATATTATAAAATATATAACTAAAAAAAAAAGTTTATTTATATTTTATTAATTATAATAAAAAAAAATATATATATATTTATTAAATATTTATTAATAAATAATTAATAAGTTTAAAGTAGTGTTATAATCAGTTAAATAAAACTTTTATAGCTAGTTTATTAATATTATAAACAAAAACTTTAAGCTAAAAAAAAAAAAAAAAAAAAAGTGAGAGTTTATAAAATAAATAAATATAAACTTTTTATTTTATTACTATATAGGTCTAAAGTTTTTGCAAGTTTTGCTAAAACTATACTAACTATTATATTTAGTAATAGTTTTATTTTATTGCTTAAATTTAATTTTATAGCTATTAAGTTAAGCTTTTAAATTATTAAGCTTGTTTTATATAATGTTTAAATTATTAATATATTTTTTTAAATAAGTATAAAGCTAAATAATAAATTTATTAAAATTATTTATTGCTTTTTTATAATTAAGTTTAATTTATATTAAGTTTATTTAGTAAAGCTTTATTATTTATTTTATAATTATTAGGTTAAAGCTATTATTTCAAAATATAAACTTAAAAACTAAAATATTAGCTTTATTAAAAAATAAAAAATTTTATATTTTTATTTTTATTTTTAGTTTTTATAATATTTATATATTTAGTTTTATAGCTGTATATAAAACTATTAGTTATAAAAAATATTTTATTATTTTTACTACATAGTTTAGTAAGCTTTTTAATAATTAAATTATAAAAAAAGTTAAACTTATTTATTTTGTTATTAAAGCAAGCAATAGTTCTATTAATATTATTTATTTTATTATATAGTTTTTTTAAATATTACTAAACTATTATTAAACCTATTATAAATGCCTTATTAGCTATTACTTCTAGTTTTTTATTATTATAAATATTACTTTTTAAATTATTATTATTATATAATACTTATTTTTTATAGTTATATAATACTATATAAAACTTGCTTTTATTAAAATTAAATAAATAGTTAAAAATATTATTATTATTACTATTTTTAAATAATTTAATAGTAATAGCTAGCTATTTTTTGCTTTTAATACTTAATTTGTTATTCTTTTTATTTTAATGGACTTTTTTTAGTATAGTAATTTTTTTTATATGCTATTTTTAATAAGAATAGTATTATGTTTAGTATTTTTTTTAGCTATAGTAAATTCTTTTATTTTTATAATATAATCTAAAAAGTTTAAATTTTATTTTTGTTTATTATTTTTTTATTATTTTAATTAAAACTTATAACTTTATATTTATTTTTTGTATTGTTATATATTATAATAAATATAACTTATTTATTATTATTATTATTATTATTAAAGTTTATATTAGCGCTTTAATTAGTAAAGATATTAAGTTTTTAATTAAGAAAAATATTAAATTTTTAATTTATAAAAATATTATATTTATTAGTAGCTATAGTATTTATATTGTTTTGCTAGACGTAATATTTTCTTTATTATAGCTATTAAATAAAAAAGTAGTATTATTATTATACTAGAGCTAATTTTAAGCTAGTAGCTAATTTGTTAAGTTTAATATAGTTGTTATAATAATTAATATTTTTGTAAATTTAATAATAAATATAACAAAATAGATTTTTTTAAATTTTATAAAAAGAAAAAGCAATAAAAAAAATAAAAAAAGCAAAGCTTATTTATATAAATAGACATGTATATAATTTTATCTTTTGTTTTTTATTATTATAGCTATATTAGTTTATAGCAGGTATATTTAATAGCAAATATACTTTTTTATTTAGAAAAATACTCCTAAATATATAAAAAAAATGCTACTATTTATTTTATAATAAGTAATTATAATAATATATATATATTTTTTTAGTTATTTATATATTATTTTTATTATAGTTCTTTTATTATTATTATAGTAGCTCAGCTTAATAATATATTTTTCATTTATAGTTATATATTTGTTATTTTTAATATAGTTTTTTAAAAAATAAAATAGTTATAATAAATATTATATATTTTTTATTAATATATATAATTAACTTATAATCTTTAAAAAATAAAAGTTTTTTAAAATAAGTATAGTATATTTATTACTTTATACATGTTTTTTCTGTTTTGTTTTTTAGTTTGGTTATTTTAATAAGTCATTTTTTTTATATAAACAATATTACGTTTTTTATATTCTTTTATTTAATTAATAATACTATTAGTTTTATATTTATTAACTAAATTAAGCATTAATAGTTTTAGTTTTTTTTTATTAACGTCTTAGTTATACTTATTAAATTTTTTTTTTAATAATATACTTAACTAAAAGTTTGCTATTTAAAAATTAGATTTTTTTTAAGTAATTTCTTTAATTTTTTCATAGTTTTTAGTTTTTTTAATAATAACTAAGCTTAATAAAAAAGGTTTTTTTTTTTGTTTAAGTTTATAAAATTATATAACTAAGATTATAAAATAAATATATTAACTACTAAAAAAGTTAAGTTTTTATACTAGTAGTTATATTTTTTTAATAATTTTAAAAAGTTTTATTTTTATTAATAATTATTGTTATTTAAGTTTGCTAAATAAATAATAATTTTTATATAATTTAAAATAAATTGTATTGCTTTTATTAAAAGTTATTAAAGTATATTTATTATTATATTTCTTTTAGTAATTATATTAGCTATATGAACTAAATATTTAGCTTTTTTAATAGGTTCTGTTTTTAATATTTTTATTGTTTTATTATTAGCTTTAGTGGTTTTTTTAGTTTAGGATATTTATAATAAATTGTAGCTAAAATTTTAATACTAGTTAGTTTAGTAACTTTTTAATTACTACTAATAATATATTATTTAGGTAGTATTATAGTACTAGTAATAATTTAGTTTAAAAAATATTTAGATTAGTAATTATATAAAACCTAAAAGTTATTTTAATAATTTGGGGTTTTTTTAAAAGCTTATTTGTTTAAAAATAATAAACTATTAAAAAAAAGTTTAATATTTAATACATTATAGAT
>JAJNNX010000111.1:0-25219 GCA_023159155.1 Ustulina deusta | reverse complement strand
ATTTTTTTATAATAAATATTTTTGCTTTTTAGTCTATTTATAAAAAAAAATAGTTGCTAGATTACTTAAAAAATTAATATAAAGCTAATTAAAAAATACTTTAATAGTTATACCTAAATTTAAAAAACTCAGTTAAAAATATAAATATTTTAATATATTTAATTTTAGTAAATAATATTAACTTTTTTTTAGCAATAAAAAAACTTAAGCTATAATTTATAAAAGATTTGTTTATTAGTAAATTCTTTTTATGTTTTAAAAAAATGATATATATAGTAGTATAAAAAGTTGTTCTATATTAAACTTTTTTACTGGATAGGAGTTTTAAAAAAAATATAATTTGTAAATATATGCGGTTAATTAAGCAAATACTAAAAAACCTAAAAATTAAAAAGCTGCTTAAAAAGCGCTAAGTATACAAAAAAAATAAAATAATAAATTATTCAAAATAAATATAAAAACTAAAAAAGCTTAATAATAAAGATTTAAAAAAAATAATTAATTAATTAGTTATAGTTTAGGTTAGTTATTATAATTTAAAAATAAAAACCTAATAATTTAGGAAGTTCGTAGTAAAGCTAGTACATATATATAAAAAATAAGTCCTTAGTTATAGAATAGAATGTATTTTTAAAAACTTTAAAAATTATAAAACAAAAAATATAAAAAGCGTACGTTTTTATTTAAAGCTATAAAAAACTTTTTTTGCTATATAAAAAACAATAGATAATTATTAAAAAATATTAAATAAAAGTTAAGAATTTGTTTTTATTAATTAATTATTGCGTTTTTATTTATATTTATAAATTAGATCTTGACCTAATATATACAAAAATCTGCAAGCCAGAAAATATAGTCCGATACGGGAGGATTAGGTAGGTTTGGTTAGTTTAAGTATGCAATACGCTAATTAAGAGCCCTGCTCTATTTTAATATTTAATAATTTTTATATAAAATAATTATAATTTAACTAAATAGTAAAATAGTATATATACTGCTATACTAATATAAAAAAATATATAAAGCTTAGTTAGATTAATTATAGAACGTTTTATTTTTTTAGGATTTTTTCTGTTTAATATAATATTAGTTTTATTTTTAATTTATGCTTGATTTTATTATTTAATATTAAAGCATAAGCTTTGCTATATATAATAATAAAAATATATAGACCTACAATTTTAAAGCTATATTATTAGTTTTAATTATAAAACTTATATATTTCAAAAGCTTTAAGCTTATTTATATAGCTAGTTCTATAGACCTATTGTTATAACAGTGCTTTTATTCCTATAAGCTTTCTTATTAATTTAATAAAGCAGATTTTATATATTTTATGTTATATTTTTTAGTTATATAAATTCAAAAGATTTAAGTAGTTATATATATTATTTATTAATTATTTCTGCTAGTTCTTATACTGATTTATTTTGTTTGTTTTTTAGGCTGCTTTATTTTTGTTTGTAAGTTTTTTTGACTATAATCTCCCGACTTAATATTTAAAGAAAGTATGGAATACTATTTTAGGGGCTTTTTTAGTGCATAATTATTGTTCGTAGAGGGACACTATATTAAGGTTTTTATAGGTCAACATAAAGGGGTATGTGGTAAAATGATTAGTATATAAGTGTTGCATTCAGCTTGTCTATATTATAATAGAAGGTAGAAAAACCTTAATATATATATAAACAGTGATAACTATGCTTTTTATGCCTTTGATCTTATATAGTATATGAAGTGACCCCTTGACGTAGTTTATTTTTAATAGTATATACAATTCTTATTGTTGTATAAAGCTGCTTACTACTTTTATAAGCTAGTCCAAGACTATATATATGTATGCTATTTGTTCTAGTTATTATAACATACTATCTTATGTTTATAGATTATTTACTATGCTGTTTTAATTGCTAAATATTATATTTTGCAACAATATAAACCTAAAAAATAAGGATACTTCTTAATATTTTTGTTTTAATAGTGATTACGATTAACTATAAAACTAGGTGCTATAACCGGATTAGATAACACAAAATAAAACGGGTGCTTAGCTATTAATAGCCGAATAATTATAAAAAAGTTAGGGACTAAAGTGATAGGAAGCAACGCTAGGCTTTAAATAAAAGATTGTAGTTCTAGCTATAGAATTAATAGTATATAACTAGCTAAAGCTTTTGCGCTTTTTTTATAGAAGTTATTTTTTATTTAAAGTGCTAAGATTTGATTTTAAACTGCAAGAGCTACGGACGAAGCAAAATATAGCTAGCTAAGCTATAGCATAGCTTTTATAATAATTGTTAGGCTTGATATAAAATATGGCTTAGAGTAGCTATATGTTTTAAAATTTAGTTATTTTTAATCAAACTAATAAAAGTATAGTTTTAGAATCTTTTATTTTCTAGCTTACTTAACTTAATTAAAATATTCTACTATAAATATAGCTTTATTAATTCTTAATAATAATCTTTTTATTATGAATTAAAAGTTTAGACTTATAAATACTACTAGTTGTTCTTAGACTATAATTATATAATTAAACTATAGTAACGTAAATAATATATTATATAGATATATATATTAATATTTTAGTTGCTAATAATTAAGCTAATATATTATTATATAGTTTTTAAAGCAATTAAAAATAATTATTATAACTTTAATAGTTTTTCTTAGTTTATAAAGCTTTTTATAAGCTTAATATATAGATTTAGAAATTTAACAGGCATAGATTATTATATTATTATAGTTGCTTTATTTATATTATTTATAGACGGTTTACTAAAAAATCTAAGTTTTAATAATATTACTAGCTAGTTTTTATATAAATATATCCTTAAGCTGTTTATTAAATATTGATTTTAATTAGCATAATAATTATTTATAAAGGGCTTAATTTATAGCGATTCTATTTAGCTATACTTTGCTAAAACATTTATTTTAAGCTTACGTTATATAGATTAAGATTTTGCTAATAAAAGCGTTGTTTTAATTAAGCAAGAAAATATTAATTATTTTATATTATTAAATTATTGAGCTTTTTATTTAAAGCCTGCCTTAATTTATATAAAGAAACAGCTTGCTTAAATAAACTTATATAAAAATAAAAGTAATAGAACTTTTAAACGTTTAAAATATAATATATTACTAAGCGTATTTATTTTGCTTAATAATTCTAGAAATTTATGTTTATTATAATTTTATATAAAAGCACGATATTTAGAAGATTTTGCTCCTAACGGCTAAGAAAGCCCATTTAATTATTTTTTGCGTAATTTAATAATTAAAATCTTTTATACTTTGTTTTAGAATAAATCTAGGTATCTAGTATAAAACATGTCTTTTTTTTTCGTATATTCTAGATTTATAGCTATATTACATAATATTTGCGGCTTTTTTGCTTAGTATATCTTTTAGATTAGCGATTATTTTTAGGATAGCCTCTAGAAAAAAGAAAATAAACTTGCAATATATATATTTCAAGATTTTTTTTATAATTACGCTATTTAAAAACGTTTTTATAAACGGCCGGTTATTTTTAACTTAAATAATATATTTATACTTACTAATAGCAAATATAATAAAAATTATAACAATATAAATTATATTAATAATTTTTATAAACATAATGAAAGTATTTATTTTTATTAAAGTAAGCTTTCTAATACTTGTATTATAAAGCTTACAAAGTAGCAATAGAAACCCTTTAAAAAAAGCAACTTTGCAAATAAAGAAAAAAAAAAAAGAATCGTTATAGATTGCAATAAAGCTAGGGCGAACTTTAGCAGCTATATTATAATACTAGAGCTTTATATTAAAAAATAATTAACTATAGGGATAAAGTATATATTTCTATTAAGCATAGCTAAAAAAAGGTCTCTTTTATAATACTACGTTATTAATACTATAGGTGCTTTTTTAAAAGCTAAACTCTAGCTTTCATTAGATTGTTTAGCTTTAAACAAGCATATATAATTATTATAAACAAGCCTGTTATAAAAACTAAAAAAAGATCTTATATAAGGACTTTTTAAGTGATAGGTAGTTTTTATATTTTTGCTAGCTAATTTGTTTTAAGCGGTTTATATTGCTTTAGTACGGCTAAATATTTTAAGACTCTCTAGGTTTTATATTATATTTTATTTTTAGCTTATTATATTTAAAACTTTTATTATATATTATAAGTTTAGTAATATAGTTATATATAGATAAAAATAGGATTACTAGTATTTTTTTGAAATATTATTAGTTTTACTAAAAAAAAGCCTTAAAATACTAGCTTTATTAATATTATTATATTACAGGTTTTAAAGCATACTTGAAATTAATGCATGAAGTGCTTAGCTAACTTATAGCTAGTGTGTACCGGATAATACCGTTTGTAATAACTGTGGTTATAGTAGCAGTAGAATATCTTAATAAGGCTTGCTAGTTTAGAGTGGAAACGCTTTTGTTTTACTCCTGCAGGTACTTATCTAATCACTTAGTGCAAAGTAATAAAGGCGTAATGTTTGTTTAGTTAGCCTTTATAGATAGGCGCTTATAATGTATTGAGTGGCAGGTATATAAGCAATGTGTTAGGAAAGTTAGTCAAGGGATAATTTTTTCTCCCCGGGCCCGGGAAAAGCAGAAGAATTAATATATAAAGCTATGGCTGCTTTTCTTTTTCTGTTCTAAATCACTCTATTTCTTTTTTACTTTTTTTAAACTTTTATTATAATTAACTTTAATCCGGTAGAACTCTATAAAATATTGCTTTGGACTGCTAATTTCGTGTTACTTTCTTTTTGTTTATCTAATGAAAGCTACTTTAACAAGTCTAACAAAACTTAACTATAGTTTATATATCTAGACACACTATTTATAATAATTAGCTAGTCTAATAAAGTTAATAGGCTTGTATTTTTTGAATTACTTTATAATATTTCTAACGAAGTTAATATCACTAATAAATAAGGATTGGATTGTTTAAACCAGCCGGCTATAGAAATTAGCGAGCCCAATAGAGTTAATAGGTTTGAGTTCCTTGAGTTACTAGGCGACTTTTTTGACAATAGCAAGGCTAATGCAATAGGCCAAAATATCTTGGATTCTTATGCCTAACAATAATCGCTTAACTAACCTGTCGCTTAGAAGCATAGATTTGTAGCAATCTTGGCAATTTAATACAAGACTTCTTTAAGCAGCAACTAAAAGGAGGCGTTACTACACAAATATATAGTTAGATATTCCTATAAATTAGCCTAGTACAAGTATATAATAATTGCTAGTCCTACATAAAATTTAAATAAAAAAGCAGTTAAATTTTTTAAACTTATTAAGAAACTCGGCAATTATACTTAATTAATTAACCTAAAACAAGAAAGTATACTACATAAACTTAAAAATAATACTAAGATTTATACTAAAGAAAACATAAAAATAGTTCTTACTAAGCGTAAAAAATCTTCCTTTAACTTATTTAAAGTCTAAAGCGGCCTAGAAATAATATTTAATAATTAAAACTTAAAAAAAGATGTTATAAATATAGCGCAATAGTACGGTTTAATTCTGCTATTTATTTAGAAAACTCTTAGAAATAACAAACGTTTAAATAAAACAGATAAAAAAATAATTAAGAAGTCTTAAAAAATAGATATAAAAGCGATATATTTAGCTATTTTAAGATAAACCCTGCTAGGTTATCGATATGTGTCCGCGCAAAGGCCGGGGATATATTACACATAAAGTGGGACAAGGAAATAAAAATATTGGTTAGTATTAATGTCCCTAGTGGGAGGACATATAACGTAAGGATGCCCAAGATAAAATATATCTTAGAAAACCTAGGTTAATAGGTTAAGCTAAAGTACTAGCTATCCCATAAATAAAGCACCCTCAGTAGAAAGTTCTTAAGCTGCCTATTTATTTAAACAATTATTATTCGATTATATTATATTTTTTTCTACCTTTTTTAGTTACTTTTTATAACTCAAGGTATATCTAGTTATTCTAAAATATTCCGTATTTAGGGCCGAAAGGATGTAGCTCAGCTAGCTAACTAATGGCTAGCGCATAGCCTAGAGGCGGGAGCCTTGCTATAAAAAGAGTTTTCTCGCAGGTAATTACACAAATAGAAGCTAAACAATAATATAGATTAATAAATAACTATAGATATAAATAAAAAATAAAAAAGTAACTATAAATAAGCTAGCTCTATAAACTATATAGTTTAGTGAATACTTAAGGTATTTTATAATAAATCTTTAAAAAATAAAATTATAACTAAGTTGCTTTATTAGTTTAAATAAGTTTTAAAATAAAGCTTATATTATAAAAGAATTATAGTTTTTATAATATTTAAAGTCTTTTAAATAATAGTTATTAAATTTTTTAAAACACTATTTTTTTATATATAAACTTAGGCTAGTACTACTTTAATTCTTTTAAGTAATATATTATATTTGTTTTTTAATCTATTATTTGTTTTAAACTGCTTAGTATTTATTTGCTTAGTTTAACTAATTTTTTTAAATAAAAGTTAAAAACAGCTAAAAATTCCTACTATTATTTTTAAGTTATACTTAATTAACTACTAATATAAAACGAAAGTACAATAGTTTATATTTTAACAAATTATTATTTAAGTTATAAAAATAAATGTTTAGGTTTATTTTATACGTAATATTAGAATTTTAGTTTTTTAAAAAGCTAAAAGTTTAAAAATATAAAACAAGTATAATATAAATAATATTAATTATTATAATAAAAGTTTTATAAGCTTGTTTTTTTTTTAAAAAGTTAAAAAGTTTTAGTACGGGAAAAAAAACTTAGTAGTATTATATATACCTAGAAAAAAAATCAAAAAAACTAAAATAAACTTATTATAGTTAATCTATAAATATTAAATAACTAGTATAAAAAGTAATGATATTAAAATATTAATAATAAATAGTATTATAGCTTAGATTAAAAATATAATATATATTATATTTATATTAAAATAATGTTATATTTTATTTATAGTTATTATAAATTATAATTTATAAATATACTAAGAAAGATTATATTAAAAAATATTAAAAATATTAAAAACAATAATTAATATTAAAATTAAAATTAAAATAATAGTTAGTAAGTAATATTTCTATATATAAGCTAAAATAATATAATTAATAAATATAATATTATATATAATATTAAGTAATAAACTTATTATTTAAAAATAGTTATTAAAAAAATAATAATAAACTAGTTTTTATAATTATAATAATAATAAAACTTAAAATTATATAAATATAGTATAATTATTTTTTAAGTTATTATTTGATTTAATTTTTTTAAAGTTATATAAATATTTACTTTAAACTATAATATAAGTTCTAAGTTAAATATATAAATAATATATTATTTTATATTATTTTAGATTATTATAGTGCTAATTCTATTAAAAAAAGGTATAAAACCTTTTAAAATCAGTTGTTAGTTAAAAATAATTAGTTCTATTTTTATTTTTAGCGTTTAATATATTAAAGCTACTAGGTATACTTAATTATTAATACTAAAAAACTTCGATATAAAAGCTCGAGTATATAGCTATAATATTTAATTAATAAAGTTATTAGGTTTATTATAAAAAGTAATATAGCTAGTGTAATATTAAAGCAAAGGAAATATATTAAGTAGGTAAATACTTATATAAATATTATAGATTAAAAGACTTAGTATATTAATACTTAAGATTATATTATATAAGATAATAATAGTATATTTTTCTTTATCACTAAGAACTAGTTAAAGAATCGCTATAGTAATATAATAAGTTTAGTTTGATTAATACTACAAAATAAGATTATTAAAGCTAATATATATAGAAAATAAATTTCTTTTTATTATTTTTTATTTTTAAAACTAAAAGAAAAATATATATATATATATTTATAAAGTTATAATATCTTTACTAATAATTAAGTAATTATTAACTAGTTTAATATAAAGGACTTTATTTTTTTGGGCTCTTTTAGCTTATCTGCCCAAGCAATACTAGTTAGATCAAAAGTTTTTAATGGATTAAGGGTAAAAGATTAAGTTAGCTCGCTTTATTATAATATAAATGCTTTGTATAATATGTTAAGTTTATCTTTATTTTTTTTTTGCTTGTATTAAACTCACGGGTAGATGTCCGCTTAAAATATCTATATTTATATATTTATTTCGTATATAAGGAGTTTACGGGGAGAGTTATGAAATACCCTACAATAGAAAAAAGAAGGTTGTATTGCTTGCCCGGGTGTTTATTCAAATTTTAAACCTAATGGCAGGGTTCTATTAGTACTCTAGAGGAATATATACCTTTGGTTTACCTTGCCGAAAAGGGCCCTTGCTAGGAATAGGCCTAAATAATAATTTTATAATAAATTTTTGTTAGTACTATTATATTATATATTAAAGAACTTTTTTGTTTTTAAACTAAGGATCTAAAAAATAAGTTAGCTTATAGCTTAGGTGTATTATTTTAGTAAATAAAACTACTAAAGGTTTTTTAGCTAGATTAATAAAAGTGATTATACTATTGATTTATTAGGTGTACTTTAATATAAACACAAGCATATATTTTATTAATTACTTAATTTTATATATATAAAAAGTATAATAATTTTTAAAGGTTTTTTTTAAGCTATATAATATTTAGATAAATAAAGATTTTTTTTCCTCATTATCGCTTAACTAGGGTATATTTTATAAAAATACTAGATTTGCTTATAAGTTTTAAATATTTAGTTTTTATAAATTTTATAATATAAGTATTAGATCTATGTCTAGCTTATTAATACGCTTAGTAGTTTATTAATACTATAAACAAAAACTCTAAGCTAAAAAAAAAAGAAAAAAAAAATCAGAGTTTATAAAAGAAATAAATATAAACTTTATATATATAGCTATAAAATTATAAGTTAGTCTATACATAGATTTTTTATTTTATTGCTATATAAGTTTAGAGTTTTTGTAAGTTTTGGTAAAACTATACTAACTATTATACTATTTTTTTTTAAAACTAAAAGTTTAAATATAGTTTTAATTTAAAATTATTAATAATATTAAATTTATATAGTTTTTTTATATTATATTACTTTATTATTATTTTTATAATTGCTTGCAAATTTATTAGCTACTACTATATATATTTATTTTTATAATTTTATAAAAAATCTAAATGTTTTTTTATAAGTTTTATAGAATTAGTTAAGCTTAATTAGCGTGTTTTTAAAATTCTAGGCTATATATTAAGTATTGTTAAGATTATAGCTTTGTTAAGCAACTTAGTACTATAGTTTTTTATTTTTTTTATATATTTTTAATTATTTAATTTATTTAATTTTAAACTTTGTTTTGCTGTTAATATTTTTAATTAAAAATAATAATTAGATTTATTAAAATAAAAAGTTATTGCTTATTCTTTATAATTAGTTAACATAAAATAGGGTTTTTATTTTATATAAGTTAAACAAATCAAAAATATAGCTAAATTTTTATTTTTTTGAAATTTTAAAAAGTTTAATTAATTAGAAATCTAATCTAGTAGTTAGTACTTATACTATAAAACATTTTTTTTTAAAAAAAAATTTTTATTTTTATTTTAAAATTTATTCAGTATTTTTTTGTTAATTTATAGTGTATATTATTTTTATATAAAAGTTGCTATATTATATATTATTTTTTAAACATTTTAGGTGTAATAAACTAATTTAAATTTTTATTGTTTAATATTAAAATTTATGACTATTTTATTAATATTTATGATTAAAAAGTTTTATGTTTTAATTTTTATTGCTATTTTTAATAGTAATATATTAATTAATAAATATTATAAAGCATTATATATAAAATTTAAAATAAAAAAATAAAATTATTAGTTTAGTTTTTAATTAGTTAATTTTATTATTTTTTAAGTTTAAAAGTAATAAATATTACTAAAGTAATGTTTAATACTTATAAAACTATTAATTATTACTATAAATTTAAAAATAAATAGTTCTATATTATTTAATATTTATATGTTTAATATATTAAAAAATTTATAAAAGTTTATATAATATTATATAGCTAATAATTTTATAATATTTGTTTTTTTATTAAATAAAATTATAATTAAATAGCTAAACTTATTTATAAATATTTATATATAGTTATAACTTTATTAGTTAAATAATATATTTTTACTATTTATTAATATATATTATTACTATATATTATTATATTATAGCTAATATAAATAATAAATAAATAATATTAAAAGTTTTATTTTATAATATTTTATTTTTTTTATAATTATAATAATTATATATATATTATTTATAATTATATTTTAAATAAAACTAATAATATTTTTGTTTTAATATTTTAATTATTTTATATTAATTTTAGTATATAATAATTAAAAATATATATGCTTTTTAAATTAAAGCTATATAAAAACAAATAGTTTTATTTAAAATAATTTTAAATATATATAGTTTTTTATTTTTATTTTTTAAATTTTATAACTAGTGTTTTTGTTTAATTAAACTTATTAAATTAGCTTTTTAAAAAATATTAAATAAAAAATCTATAATTAATATAAAAGTTAATATTTTATTAAAAAAAAATAATATTATTATTTTTTTTTTAGTTTTTTTAGTTTTAATTATAAAAAGTTTTACTATTTTTTTAATAAATATTAATTATTTTTTTTTCATTTTAATTAGTACTAAAAAATAATATTAAAGTTTAAGAAAAAATTAGCTTAATATATTTATTATATTAATAAAATTTATTTAATTAAAAAATTTAATAAAATTTAATAATTAGTTATTATAAAAAATTTAGTTCTAAAAAACTTTAAATAATAATATTTTAATATTTATACTACTACTAAAAATTTATAATTTTAAATTAAATAAACTTATTTAATTAATATTATTATTTTAAAAAAATATTTTATAAATTTATAAAATAAATTTTATTATTATTACTAAATAACTTTTTTTATTATATTATATAAAATATTTATTTTTATTTATATTAGTTAGCTAGGCCTAAAAAAAACTAAAATAAATAGTTTATATACTAGTAGTTTTATATATTTAGAAGTCTATTTTTATTTTAGTTCTATTATAAATAGTTTATTTTTTTTTAATAATTAATTTGAAGAAATAATAATTTTATTAATATAATAAATAAATATATAAATATAATTATAAAATTTAAAAAAGAACTAAATTAATTTAGTATTTTTAAAATTAATTTTTATTTTTATTTTAGTTTTTATAATTATTTCTAAAAAATTAATAATAAATATATTAAAATAAAACTTTTTAATATTTTTTTAATATTTAGTTTAATATAAATAATAGATTTTTTTTTTATAATAAATTTAATATTATTTTTTAGTTTTAAAATCAATTAAAATATTATTTATATAAATATTTATAAATTTATTTAAAAGTTTTTAAATTTATATATTAATAAAAAGTTATTATTAAATAAGTTTTATTTTTAAACTAAATAATCAAACTTTTTATTAAAATGTTTTTTTATAAATTTAAAAAAAAATAGTTTAATTTTATAATTAATAATATTTAACTTTATAAAATAAATAATATTATTAATATTTAAAACTAAGATAATTTAATTTTTTAAATATATATTTTATTTAATAAAATTTATAACTAGCAACTTATTTATAAACTTTTTTTTAAATAAAATAAATTATATAAATATTTAATATTAATAAAGTTTAAAAATATATTTTTTATTATTAAATTTTAGTATTATATTAAATTTTAGTTATTATAATAATAAAATTTAAATTTCTTTTTTTAAAATAAAATTAGTTTTTTATTAAAAATCTTTTATAATATTATTTAATTAATTTAAGTTTATTTTAAATAATTTAATATAATTATTCTTAATTATTATAAATTTAATTATAATAAGTTTTTTTAACTAGTTGTTTTTATTTATTTTAATAAAAATAATTTTAAAAGTTTTATATAATTTTTTTAATAATAGCTTAGTTTTTTTTTTTTTTTAGAAATTATTATACAGACTTTTTTTATTTCAAGTTTAAAAATTTTATGTTTTTTTTTTATGTTTTTTTAGTTTTAGTTGTTTTTAAAATAATTATTTTATTTTTAATATTTTTTTTTAATATTTAATAATATTTTTTTATATTTTTAGGTTTATATTTTATTATTTATAATTAAAAAGTTTAATTATAATTATTAGTAAAAATTAAACTAATAAAAATAAATTATTTAATTTATTTAATTATTATTTTTAAGTTTTTATTAAAATATTTTATTTTATTAATTATTTAATACTAATAATAATATTATAACTAAAATTAATAATTTAAAATATTTAGTTTTTAAATTATTAATTATTAATTTTTATTATATATATTAAATATTTATAAACTTTACTAATTATTTTATTTCAATAATTATAAAATTTTTAAAGTTTAATTAAAAAACTATTTTTATTTTTAATTATTATTTAATTTATTATATAAATTTTAATATTATATAAAACTAAAGTTTTTACTTTAATATTATTAATTTATAATTAAATAAATATTATAAAAATAATTATTTTATTTTAGTTATATATTTTAATTAAAATAAATAAAAAAATTAATAAAAAAACATTTATTAGTTTTATTTATTTTGTAAATTAAATAAAATATTAAAACTATTTTTATTATAGATTTTTTTTGCTAATTAAATATTTAAAATTTAAAATTTTTAATTAAAATAATTAATTAATATATATTTTTTATTATAAATAAAATCAATTTTATTATTTTAATAAGCTTTTTTTTTATAATTAGTGCTTATTTTAATTATTTTAAAATAAATAATTTAAAGCTTTTAAAGTTTATTAAAAATTAATAAATAAATTTATTAAAAGTTTAATTATTTAAATTAGATTTTTATTTAATTAAATTTATAAGTTTAATTTATTAATAATTTTTATAAATTGATTTAATATTATATATTAATTTAATAATTTTATGAATACATAATTTATGAAAAATATTTAAACTTATAAAAATTTTATATAAATTTCTTTTTAAGTTTAGTTATATAAAAATAATTTTATAATTTTTATTTTTATTATAACTTAATAAATTAATATTTTAGGCTAAATTATTAAATATAAAAATAAACTTATTAATATTTTTATTAGTTTTATATATATAAACTTCAAATATTTTATAAATAATAATTATTTAATTAAAATTATAATAAACCATTAATAAAACTTAAATTATTTTAATAATATTGTTAAAAAATTTTTTTAATTAAATAAAAACATTTTTTTATTAATTTTTTAATATATTTTTAGTTTAAAATTTAAAATATTAAAAAATAAACTAATGAAATAAAAAATAAATAAAACAATAAAACTAAAAAGTTTAAAATTAATATTTTTAAATATATTTTTTATTATTAAATTATAGTTATTTTTTAAAAATATTAAAATAAACATAATAAAAAATTAATATTTTATTTTTTTTATTTATTAAAAAAGTTTTATTAAAATTAATATAAAATTATAAATTTATATTATTATAATATTTTTTAATATATTTTTAAATATATTATTTATTTTAAATTATTTTAGCTTTAATTTAAATTTTATTTTTTTAAGTTTTAATTTTTTATTTTTTTTATATTTATAACAAAATTTAATATAAAAAAATTTTTTTTTTTATTTAATAATAAAACGCTAGCTATATTTAAAAACTAAAAATAAAATAAAATTATTTAAAATTAAGTTTTTTATAAATTATTAGTTTTTAAATAATACAAAAATTAAAAATTTTATTAAAGTTATATTAAAATTAAGTTTATATTATAAAATATATAACTAAAAAAAAAAAAAAAAAAAAAAAAAAATTAGAATTTATAAAATAAATAAATATAAATTTTATATATATAACGTAGGACACAAGCTAATTGCTAATATAAATCAATTACCAACTTTTTTGTACTTTCGTACGCTCTCTTTTTAATTACCATTTTTATAACTAATAATAATAGCACTTTTTTAGAACAAAGCAAACTTATAGCTTATATTAGAAGCTTTTAATTATAACAAAAAATTAATTATTAATTATATAGCACAAATCTATAATGTTTTTTATATAACCCTTTGCAATCGGTGCACTAATAAACAAACCTAGTAAATATCTATTATATAACATTAAAAATTAACCAAACTTAAAAAAAATATTATTATATAATATATTATAGATTTAGTTTTACAATTCTTTCTGTTTTAAATAAGTAATATTAAAAATATAGCTAATCAACTGTTATATAAATATAATATACCTAAGGTTAGTATTAACTAGGCTTTAAACTTTATATAATAATATTTTATATTTAAAATATGTTTTAATTAAAGAATTAATTACTAATAAGTTTTTTATAAAAATCCTATTACGTATAATAAATAGTTTAAGCTTATATAAAACATAATAACTAAATATAGTATTTTAAAAAAAGATATTTATAATTTTAATAAAACAGGCTTTATAATAGGCCGAATTTTATCCGAAATAGTTATAATAACGTTTAACCGGCATAGACAACCAAAGGCTATTTAGCTAGGCAATTATAAATAATTAACTATTATTTAAAGTATTAGTTTGTATAGCTATATAGTTTTGCTATATATTATTTTAGCAAACAAAACTTATTTTTTGTTCTAGTATATTAATAACTAACTACTATATAACTAAAAAATTGTAGTTATAAAAAATAACTAAACAATAAATAAATAAAATCTAGATTAGATTAATTATTTTAATTTATATATAACTAGTTATATAAAAAATATTTATTGCCTATTAATTTTTAATAGTTATAAAAGCTATTATTTAACTAATTTTAAACTATATTATAAAAACTACAATATTATTATTTTTTATATACTTGCTTATTTATTATACTAACTTTAACTTTTTAATATTAATTGTTTTAGCTTATTAAAACATTTATATATAAAAAAATCAATAATTTAATATAAATATATATTATTTATATTATTAAAAAAGATTTTTTTATTATGTTTTATAAAACATATAAAGCTTTTATAATAAAATCTAATATTTAAAAAGTTTTAAAAGCATTAAATTAATACTATATAATCTAAAACATATATTTTTTTAGTTTAAAATCTAATTATTAACTAAAATACTTTTTGGATTATTTAATAAATTTTTAGTTTTTTAGTAATTAAAAACTTTATATAATATAACTAATATATAATTATAAACTAAATATATTAAAAATAAAGTTATATAATATTAAAATAGCTTATTAAATATTATTTTAAATATTATTAATTATATTATAAAAAATATAATACTACTTATATATAAAGTTATATTATTAAAAAAAAAGATTGCTAAACTTTATATAACAAATAAAATGTTTAGCTAACGCTACTATACAAAAAAAAACATGTATAGAATAAAAAATCACTTATTATATAAAAAAAATAAGATTTTAAAACCAAATAAGCTATTAAAAAACAAATAATAAAAAAAATGCAGCAAAATAGTTATTATATAAAAAGGGGTGCATTGCATATATAACAATATAAAACATGCAGCAAGCCCGGGTATAACTTGCGCACTTGTTAAAATGTTATAAAAATATCTAGCAATAATATTTCCGATTAGATCTAATTGATTTTTTGTGTTATAGTTAAATTATTTGACTTATACGTACAAAAGTGCAAAAAAGTTAGCAATTAATTTGTGTTAGCAATTAGCTTGTGTCCTATGTTAGCTATAAAGTTATAAATTAGTTTATATCTAAATTTTTTATTTTATTATTATATAGGTCTCGAGTTCTTATAGGTCTTGCTAAAACTATACCAACTATTATAATATTTTTAGTTTTAATTTTTTTATTAGTTTTAGTTCTATATTAACATAAAAATAGAATAATTTTATTTATATAAAACTATTTTATTAATCTAAGATATATTGCTAACTTTTAATAAAAACTATAGTAGTTATATATATAGACCAAAAGTAGCCTAGTAATTTAGAAAGCTTCTATATAAAAGATTATTTAGATTATTATTTCTATAATAGATCATTTCTAAATAAACTTATTTTTTAAGCTTTTTATATAGGCTTTTAT
The DNA here is from genome assembly GCA_023159155.1 of Ustulina deusta. NCBI lineage: Eukaryota > Fungi > Ascomycota > Sordariomycetes > Xylariales > Xylariaceae > Ustulina > Ustulina deusta. The sequence continues at coordinate 9,038 of JAJNNX010000111.1, read as the reverse complement.
TATAGAACAAGAGTTTGATATTAAAGTAGTTTTTGAATTGTTTTTAAAAAAAATATATATAATATTCTTTTATTTAAGCTTAAAAATATACTAGAAATTTAAATAATTATTTATATTTATATAAGATTAAACCTTGTGTAATACTAGATTTTTAGCTAATATATATTATATTATTTAATAGAACTAATATGATTTGTTTTGTTATGTTTTTTTTGCTTAACCTTTGTTATTATTGCTTTAGTTAGTATATTTTGCCGTTATTTTTTTATAATAGTAACTAGTGCGGGTCTATAAAAGAGCTAGCTAATTATAAAATGTTTTAATATATATAAACTCTAGTAAAAGAATAAATCTTATATATAATGCTTAGTTTAAAGATCTCTAGCTTAAACTAGTTTAGACTATAAGAACTTTTTTTTTTTAATATAGATTTTAATAGCTTTATATTAACCTTTGGTTATTATTATAAGTTTGTTTATGTGGCTATATTTTATAAAAGTTTAAGCAGTTATAATTAATATATACTTTTTTTTTTTTTTAAAAAGCTAAGAGAAATTTTAATAATATTTATTTTTATTTTTATTAGTCAAGCTATTCTGTTTTATATATAAACAAAAGTCTAGCTAGCATAACAAGTATAGTTTAATGTACTAAGCACGCTAGATTCTTTTAGTTTACTACTGGGATATTTTGATATATTTCTATCATTATTTATAAGGGACTTTGCATTCAAAGAATATTGGACCGAAACTATTTATTGTTTTATATATAAAATTAATGCGTTAATAGTGCGATATTTAGCTATTAGTTTTTAAAATTAAGATCTTTATATAAGTAAACAAATAGTTTAATAATTATAAACTTTTTAATATAAAATAATAAAACGGTTATAATATATAGTTAATTATGTTATTATATAACTTATTGGTTAATATTTCTAGTTTGATTTTAAGGCGCTTTAGTATTAATATAATTTTATAAAAATGTAATACTAGGGTTATATATATAATAATATATATATATTGCTCCGCTATTTTGTTTTTTTAATGTGAGGTATAAAGTACTTAAGTAAATAAAAATAAATAAATATTTTTTAAAAGTTAAAGCTTTTTATATTAATAAATTAATTATTCGAGTATATTATTTTGTTTTATTAAATAATATAAAAAATAAACTAGACGTAGCGCTAAAAAAAGCCTAGCTTATATAAGTTTTACTTTTTAGAACTTCGGTTGCTTTTTTTATTACTACCGAGCCCTTAATATATGTTCTATATTTTACCTTTTATTTTATTAGGCTAAATATTATAACCCTTAACTATAGCCTAACTAATGCCTAACTTGCTCTAGTTAATAAATTTTATCTTTTTAAAGATTTTTTAGATTTTTAGATCATTCTTTTTAAATATACGCTCTTTTTAATAGCAAATACTCGGAATTTTTCTATAGCCTAATATAAACAACATTAATATCTTAAATAGCTTGCTTCTAATAGTACTCTTGTTTTTACTAATTAATAGTATTTATTGTTTGATATATTATAGTTGTTTATTTAAAAAGCTTTTAATAAACCTAAAAAAATTTTTTAAAGTATAGCTATAAGCGCTACAATTATTATGTTAAAGGAAATAGTATATTAGAAGCAATATATAATTAAAGTATTTAAGTTTAAAAATAAAAAAATACCGATTAAAAAGATTAAAAAATATAATAATTAAGCATTTATTAAACAAGGTACTAGCTTTATATTTAAGGATAGTTAAATAAAAAGGGAGTAGTAGTGTAGAGTTTTGCTTTTAAAATATATGCTAACTATACGCTTAATAATAGATTTATTTTAGCGCTTTTATATGCTTGATTTAAAATTATTATTAAAATACTATTTATATAGTTATATACCTCTTTTTTTTTTTGCTAGAATAAAAAAAACTATTTAATAGTATAGTTTACTAAAGTACTAAATATATCTGAGATTTTATTTTATTAAGCTCTCTATAGTTTAATTAACGGGTCTAGTTTAATTTTGTTTCTTTTTAAATAATAAATATATTTAATTATATTTTTAACTTTTCCCTTTATATTAAACAGTTTTATAACATATATTGCTACTTTTTTTATTAAAACTCTTAGCTTTATTTAATACTTAAAATGTTCTTAAAATTGCTTGCTATAAAAAAACATTGATATATTTGCTATTAATAAGTACCGTAGTTATTTGCTTGGTTTTTTTTGAATTGAGCTTATAAGCTTACTAGGGAACAAAATACTTGATGCTTTAAAAGATATATTAATATATATACTGTTTTAATGATCTAGAATACTAGGTACTAATAGAGTGGAGTGCTTTAGATCGATATAATTTAAAGCTTATATAGTAGTTTTTAATAATGCAAAATATCTACTAATATATATACTATTTTAATGAGCTGGATTACTAAATATTTATAGTAAGTTAATATGATTTAAGCTTGACAGCAATATTAGATTTAATAGTAGTATTAGAATAAAAGTTATATCTATACTAAATTAAATATAGGAACCTCCTAGGTTATTAAATAGAATATATATATATATATAGCGTTGTTTAAGACATTTTGTAATGCTCCTATTATCTTTTATTAACTCGATCTTTAAAATAAGCCGCTTTAAAAAACTAGCTTATTATTAAACAGTCTAAGTACTAAAGTTAATAAACAATAACTTAAGTTTTGCTTTGCTAGTAAAGTGCTAGTTATTAATTGCTACTTTTTACGTAGCGTAAAATATACGCTAAACTAATACGCTTTTGCTTAGTATTATTTTTTTTAATAAGTTAATGTTAGCGTGCTACATTTTTTCTAACGCTTTACTCGCCCGATATAAACTATAACTTAACAAAGTTATATAAATCTTAGCTATAGATTGGACTAGGTTATCACTTGGCCGGTTATTACTAGGGGAATCTAAGTTATCCTCTATTAAATATAAAGCTATTAAAAGAAAGGTTTAGAAGAAAGGAGGTTTAGGAGAAGGAAGGTTTAAAAGAAAGGAGGTTTAAGAGAAAGGAGGTTTGGGAGAAAGGAGGTTTAAGAGATAGGAGGTTTAAGAGATGGGAGGTTTGGGAGATGGGAGGTTTGGGAAAGGACAGGGGCGAGAAAGGGGGATTTTGACCGGGGGCTAGACAGGGAGGGCTGTGCTTCTAATACGGTCCTTCTATAGATCTAGTCATGTTGGTGCAACTAGGTCTGATCCGAAGGTCTGTATTAAGTATAGTTATAGAAGGAAACTATCTAGAGTATCTAAGTAACTAGGGCGCGAGGTATTTATGCCTTTATTTATGTGGGTTAGTACTTGTTGCTGTCGGATTTAGCACTCGCGATCTTGCCACGTATTGCCCGCAGAAAGTCTGTTCTATTGTTATTGTTGTAAGTCTGTTCGTGTAGTGTATTTATACCCTTTATATATATATCCCTTATATAATTAGCTGTAGAACTATTAAAACGTTCTATTAGCTAAAGGTATACCCCCTCACCTTTATAGTGGCACTTTGTATTAGCTACTCTAAGGCTTTTATTACTGCTTAGCTTAATATTAAATCTAATATACTTTTTTAAGAAAAGCTACTAGAGTGGCTTTTTTTAGCTATATAACTATATTTAAGGGAGGCATATAAGTGTGTATAATGTGGTGATTTTAATGTATATATTAATAAGCTTATATTAGATAAATATATATATATATAGGGGTTTTTATATATATAGGGCTTCTATATAATAATCTTTATATTTAGTATTAATATATTTATATTAATTAAGAGTGGTATTTATAGGTTTATTAATATTGCTGTTTTTATTTTTAATCTATATTATTACTTTTAGTGCGATCTTTTAATTAATAAATATAAAGCTTAAATATATAGCTACGGCTAGCTTGTTAGTTATATATAGTAGTAAATCTAAACATTAATATTTATTATAGGTTATAATAAGCTTTCGAAAAGTATTTCTTTTTATATTATTAAGCTATACATATATATTATATATATTAAGCTTTATAAAAACATTTTTATTATTATTATTATAGTACTTTTAATAATATTTAGTAGCTATAATAAGTTATAGTAAGCTTTTTAAGGGTATTTTTTTTTGCTATAATAAAGCTTTTATTAAGATTTAATAGTTATGATTAGTTATAAGCAGTATTGCAAAGCTTTTAAATAGTATTTAATAGCCGTAATAAGTTATAGTAAGCTTTTTAAAGGCGTTTTTCTCTTTATTTAAATAAAGTTTTTATATATATTCCGGTATTATAAGTAGTAAGCTTTATAAAAGTTTTTCTTTCTTTATATAGCAGAGCTTTTAATAGTATTTAATAGCTATAATAAGTTATAAGTAGTATTATAAAGCGTTTATATATTGCAAATAATAAGCTTTATAGAAACGTTTTTTTTTGTTAATAAAGCCTCTATTAAAATTTAATAGCTATAATTAGGTGCGTAATAATATATATATATATGCTTTATATATAATAGATCTTATTAAAGTATTCTAAAAAATTTACCACTTTTTTAGTTTTTATTTTTTTAGCTAGTATAATATTAAGCACTTTTTTAGTTTATAAAGCGCTTAGTAGCCCTTTAAAATATAAAGACTGCTACTCCTTTAATATAAGTCTAGTTGTTTTTATGCTTTTTTTATAATATATTAAATATTTTTATTATATATTATTTGTTTATTAGCGATCTATTTATATATTAGATTAAATATTTAGCTTTTTAATTTAAGCTTTAAAAACATATATTAATAGCTTGCTAATAAATATTATTTATTATAAATTATATAGTTTATATTAAAGTTTTTTATATAAGTATTAATATAAAGGCGTTTAATAAAAATATATTTAGGGCTCTTTTTATTAATAAAAAGATTTTTATTTTTGCTACTATTATTACTATTACTATTATTACTACTAGGGCTACTACTAAAAAACTAGTTATTAGTTTATTTTTTATTAGTTTTAAATAAATAATTATATTTAAAATTATTAGCAAGTTTATTACTTTTGCTATTACTCTTATTATTCTTACTATTAATACTAAAATTATTAGACTTTATAAGCTTTTTAAAGTTATTAGCTAGTTTGTTTTTAATTGTAATAAAAATATTATTATAAACTATTTAAAGCTTTTTAAAAGGTTGTAATATATTTAATATAATAGTTTTTTAATATAACTTAAAAACTATAGTTTAATAAATTAGAATGTTTTTTATTATAGCGTTAAAATATATAGCCTTAAAAAATATAGTCTAGTTTAAATAAATATATTAAAAAGCTTTTTTTAAGTTAGTAATAAGCTTAAAAATGCTTATTTTAGTACTTTTTTGAAAGTATGCCTTAGTAACTTTTTTTAGCTATATATTTATCTATTTAGCTAGATCTATAATACGTTTTCTAACTAACGCATTAATAAATATTATATATTTATTTTTATATTTAAACTTAAAAGCTAGTTATATAATAGTGCTAAGTTTTTTTAAATTATTATATTACTAGTTAATTATTTGGCTTATTTTTATATAAATTAATTAAAAATTACAATAAATTATTTTTTATATTTATTTAGTAAGTTTGGTTATTTTGGTTTAATAAGTATTATAGTATCTTAGACCTATATTATAGGTCTATTTAATAATTAAACATTATATTTTTTTAGCGGCTAAATTATTAAAACTATTAATTATTAGTGTTTTTAACTATATAAATCATAATGCTTAATTTATAAATATTATATAGTTTTATAAATTATAGCTATAAATATAATAGAGACCTATAAGGGGCTTGAACTAGTAACTTTGAATAGTGGCCTATGTTTCTATGAGTGGGACTTTATATATAGATATATTAGACTTTTTAATATTTTGCTACATACTTAATTTTTTTTTTTTTTTTTTTTTATATATTTATTAGTTTTTTTATTAAAGTAGTGCTTTACTACGTTTTGTTTTATTATGAATGCTATATTACATTATTTTTTTTAATTTTATAAAGTTATAAAAATATTTTTTTATAAGTAATAAACTAATATTTTATATTTTATAAGCTATAGCGGTACTACTAACGTTATATTGTTTAAATAAATATAACTACTAAACTATATATAGATTTTTATATTTTATATATATTTTTATAAAGATTTATAAATAGGTTTAATGCTAAAAAGTAAGCTTAGTATAATATTTTTATATTTTGAAAATTAATTAGTTATTAAAGTTATATTGTGTATAATAACTAAAAGTATTAAGGAATCTCATAAAGATTACGGATATTTTTAAAAATACTAAGTAAAATGTTAATTAGAGCGTGCTTATTAGCTAATTTAAGTATATATATTTTATTTAGTAGTTTACTTTCTATTATTTATTCTATATTATTTGCAAGCTAGTTTATATTTAGTTTTAGGAACTTTTATTTTTTGGAATATTTACTAAATAATATAATAGATTTAATAAATAAGTTTTTGCTAGGCCTAGATTTAAACAAATGTAGTAGTTTTTATAACTTATAAAACTTTTGATTAGTATTAAAAACTATAAATCTACTACCTAACTTTTATATAAAAAATATTAAGTTTAATAAAAAAATAGTAAGCTTTTTTATTAAATATTTTTAAAAAACTAACTTTAATATTTTGTTAATATATCAAAATATTAAAGCGCTTTATTAAAAATTTAACAAATTTTATATTTAGTATAAAAAATTTACAAATATATTATATCTAATAAATAAAAAGCTTAATAATTTAATAAAAATACTTGTTATATAAAGCTTAGTATTAGTTTTAAAAGCAAAACTTGTGTAGTTTATACTAAATATTAGGTTTATAGTAAATATAGCTATGCTTAACTTTATAACTTTAATGTTTTTTTTATTGCAACCTAGCTATAAAAAAAAGCTTAAAATATATGAAGTATTAAATAGAAATTTTTTGGATTCTTTAGAACGAAACAATAATAATAGCAATTTTAATTATTATAATAATAATAATAATAGTAATAATAATAAACAATAATTAAAAAGAAATATTTCTAGTACTAAATTAATATTTATTAAAAAAAAATATTTAAGCTTAAATATAATAATATTAATATTTTTAATTTAAAATAAGATAATTTTAATAATTAAAGGGTTATAACTAATAAAAAAATATTATTTATACTAATATTTATTTTTTTATTAATTATATTAATATTATATTAAAAGAAAGCAGATTAAAAAATAATTAAATTATATTTTTGTTTAATTATTTATTAATAAGATTAGTTTTATTATAGTAAAACAATAAAATGATTGCTTTATAATATTAGACTTGTTGATTTTTGAGAATTAAGCTGCTAATAAAATATTTAAAAAAATATTTTAAGATCTATACTAATTAAGCTATTTAAAAGTTTTTAAAAAAAAAGATTATTTTTTAAAATATAGCTAAAAACTATAATATATGTTTTTAGTATATATAATATAAACTTTATTATATTAGAGCTAATAATATATTAGTAAAAAATAATTTTAATTAGATTAAAGTTATAAAAAATATTTATAATTAATAAAAAAAAGCTATTATAAATTATGTTTATGCTTTTAAATAAATAAAAAAACTTTAAAAACTATATAAAACAAATTAAAAAAGTATAATATAGGTTAGAGCATAAAGCTAAAAAATAATATTTAAATATAAAGCTTTGGACGGAGTACTTATTAAATAGCGCTAATACTTTTTTAACAAAAATGCTTTAATTTTTAAGATTATTTTATTAAAATAACTATATAAATTATTATTTAGATTATTATGATTATAACTATTGCTATAGCAAAAAATATTAGAAGTTAAGTAACTTTTTTTTATACAAACTTTATTTCTAATATAGCAGAAGAAATAATAAAAATCTATAAGCAAAAAACCAATAAAATTAAAATTAAGGAATATATTATAACAATAATTAGGATTATTATTATAATAATAGTTAGAATTACTATTATAATAATAATATTTAAAAATATAAGTAAAGTTATAATTATAACTAGGATAGAAAATATAATAAAGATTATAATTATAATAAAGGCAAAAAAAATATATAGTATAATAAAAGCTATAATTATATATATTTTGCTAATATATAGTCCGGCAGCAAAGAAAAAGCTTTTTTTTTTAATACTAAGTTTAGCTATTATAGTAGTACTTTTTATTAAATATTTAATTTAGTACTTATTTGCTATTATTATTATAAAAAATATAAATTATTAGTAATATTTAAGCTTTATTTATATTACTACTAATTAAAAGTTACATTAAAAAAATTAACTAAAACTAATACTTAATTACTAGTTAATTTTACTTAATATATTTATAGATATTATATTTAAGAATTCTTTTTATATAATATATTGTTTTAGTACTTATATGTTTGCTTATATACTAAAAATAAAATATTTTTTAAACCGGAAAATATTTTTAATTATAAGCTAGTACTTAAAACTATAACTACTGCCATCTAAAATAAAGCTTTATATATATTAAATATTATAATTAGTCGAGTAAAGCTTCTATAGCTAGTTTATTAATACTATAAACAAAGACTTGAAACTAAAGAAGAAAAAAAAAAAGAAAAAAAATTAGAATTTATAAAGTGGATAGATATAGACTTTATATATATAACTACAAAGTTATAAGTTAGTCTATACATAAACTTCCTATTTTATTGCTATATAAATCTAAAATTTTTGTAGTTCTTATAAGTTTTGCTAAAACTATACTAATTATTACACTATTTCTTTTTAAAAGTAAAAATTTAAATATAGTTTTAATTAAAAATTATTAATAATATTATGTTTATATAATTTTTTTTATTATATTGCTTTATTATTGTTTTTATAATTGTTCATAAATTTGTTAGTTATTATTATATATATTTATTTTTATAATTTTATAAAAAGTCCAAATGTTTTTTTATAAGTTTTTTAAAATTAGTTAAGTTTAATTAGTATATCTCTATAATTTTAAGT
>JAJNNX010000110.1:0-25345 GCA_023159155.1 Ustulina deusta | reverse complement strand
TTTTTTTTTAAAATTATTTAATAATAAAAAGCTAGCTATACTTAAAAATTAAAATTATTTTAATTATTTAAAAACTAAAATAAAATAAAATTATTTAAGTTAGATTTTTTATAAATTATTAATTTTTAAATAATATAAAATCAAAAATTTTATTAAATTATATTAAAATTAAATTTATATTATAAAATATATAATTTTTTATATTAAATATATAATTAAAAAAAAGTTTATTTATATTTTATTAATTATAATAAAATAAAATAAAAATATTTATTAAATATTTATTAATAAATAATTAAAAAACTTAAAATAATATTATAATTAATTAAATAAAGTTTTTATAGCTAGTTTATTAATATTATAAATAAAAATTTTAAACTAAAAATTAAAGTTTATAAAATAAATAAATATAAATTTTATATATATAGCTATAAAGTTATAGGTTAGTTTATATATAGATTTCCTATTTTATTGCTATATAGGTCTAAAGGTCTTATAAGTTTTACTTAGATTATACTAACTATTATACTTTTTAATATAGTTTAGTAGTAATAGTTTAATATTATAATAAATATTTTATAAAACTTTTTTTAAATTAGTAATAAATTTATATAAATTTATTATTTTAGTATTTTTTAAATAAGTTTTAAAAATTTTATTCAACTATTTGTTTATTTATTTAATTAAATTTTTAATAAGTTTTCTAGCTATAAAATTAATAAAAGTTTTATATTTTAATTTATATTTAAACTTTTAAATATATTAAGCTATATTTTTAAGCTTTCTAAAATTATTATATTATTTATTAATTATTTAGTTAGTTTTTATTTATATTAAATAGTAGTTTAAATAAACTATTTTATATATTTATTTAGTAAGCTTAGTAAGTTTAGTTTAATAGTTAATATAGTGCTTAAAAGCAGTTTTATAGCGTTGTTAATGTTTTAGTATAGCGCTTTTTTAATAACTATTAGCTTTATATATATTATAGTATTAAATAAGCAGCTATAATAATAAAAAATTGTTTATTAGTAGTATATTTAGTAGTTTAAACTATAAAGTTTACTTTTTTCTTAAAATTATATATTTTTAAAGGTTATAGTTATAAGCGCTAGTAGTAAGTTTTTCTTTTATAATAAGAAATTTAAAAAAAATTAAATATAATAATACATTGTTTAAATATAATAGTAATCTTATATATTTCCGGCTAAAGATTGCTTATAGTAAAGTATAGGGATTAATAAGACTTTTAATTATTAGATTTACCACTATACTAAAAGCCAAAAGATTGGCCGTAGCTATGTATTATTTGTGCTTGTTTTATCCGCGTATATATCCGACATTAAGGTACTACTTAAACCAATAAAGCAAAAAAAAAGTATTTAGTTAATTAGACTTAGCAGTTTTAAAAATATAAGTGCTAGCCCTACAAAAAGATCATTAATAAAAACAAAAGCGCAAAGTCGTAATAGTAGCATTAATATTGCTAGTTTATATTAATAAAGTATAAAAAGTTATATTCTAAATAAAATAAAACGTTTTTAATATGTTTTAAATATTTAAAATAATAAAGATTACTAAACTATTTTTTAAAATATTTTATTATAGTAATGTTAAAGTTCTATAGTTGGACATAGTTATATATATTTTTGTTCATATAATATAAAAATTAGAGTTACTATTAGCTACTGCTAGACAAAATATAATACAAGAGTACGAACAGCGTTATTTTGGTTGTTTTTAAATTACGAATTTTAACAGTTCTTAAAGCTATACTAGGTTTTTATAGATCTGCTCCTATTTTTTATTACGGTTAGATAGATCCAAAGGATCTATTAGAACAGGTCAACGTTGTTCCAAGAGATCCTATATATATATAGCTCATTCTATTCCCTTTGTTATAATTAGAACTTAGACTTTAGATCATCCAAATACACCTATAGTAATCATACAAAATATATATATTAGTTCTTTTTTTATACTAGATCGTAACTCTATTTTCCCGCAAAAGTTATAAGCCTAGTTCGCATATAAAACTAATGCTTTAAAAATTTTATAACAAGTTAATTACTATATTAGTTATTTTAAATTTAAATTTTTATTTTACATACAACTTAAAATTACTATACAATTATTTAAACTATTTTTTATTTATTTATAATAGTTTTTTTATTAAGCAATAATTAAATTAAAAAAGAATACTATGTTTTATAACTAATATAACTACTTAATATAAACTAATATATTAAAGCGCTATATTTTTATTTATAAAATATAGCAGGTCATTAATCTAAACATATAAAATATAACGTTTATAGCTAGCTATACTTCTTTAAAACTTATTAATAAAATAGTAAAAAATGTAATAATTTAAAAATAAGTTTTAAATGTTTTATTAATTAGCTTTTTTATTATTTAAAAGCTATTATAATATAAAATTGCTATAAAGCTTAAAAAATAAATCTAAAAGCTTTTAGCAACTATTTTAGTTTAAACAATTTAATTAAACAAATATATAGCAATTTTTAAATAAATATTTAAAACTATTAATAAAAATTATAAAAATAATTATTATAATATTTATTTTAAATAATATAATTAATTTATAAGCTTTAATATAAGCTTTAAAAAACTATTTATTTTTTATAAAGTTAGCTATAAAAAGCACTATATTTATATAATATTATAAAATATTATAGAAAACTATTTAAAAAAATATTAAACTAGAAGCCTAGTATAGCTTTTAGTATTAAGCATACCTATATATAAAATGCTTAATTTATTAAAAACAAAAAAATATTTGCTACTAAAAACTTTTTAAAAATAATTTAAACAAAAGTAACTTCTAATTAAGCTTAATAATAGTTTACTAACTTTATTTTAAATAAATATTTAAGCCGACCTATAATTATTTTAAATTAATATAGCAGAGTTTTTTTTATACTAATTTATAAAAGAATATTCTAAAATAAACACTAAGCAGGTAGAATCTTTGCTACTTTTTAAAAAAAGCACTAAACTAAATAAAAAAGTTTTAAAGGAATTTAAATAAGTATACTAAATAAAAAAAATTATTTAACTACTTTTTTTAATATTTATGCTTATTTAACTTAAGCTAAAAGCATAAATAGCCCTTATATAAGTATAAACGTTTAAAAAGGTAGTAATAAGCAAGTCCAAGCAAAAGATTACAGAAATCTTTTAAAAAAAGCTCTAAAAAATAAAAACTAAGTAAACCTATATACACTGGTTTAATTTCTATTAAAATATTAAACTATTTATTTCTAAACAAAACAAAGAAAAAAATAAAACGCTTTAAAATAAATAGCTTAATTTTAATATCGCTTTTATAGTTATTAACCTATTTTTTATATAAAATACTTTTTTTTAATTTAAAAGTATATATAATATTTAATAATTATAAAACTTTATATTTAATTAATAATAAAGATTTTTTAATACTAAACTTATTTATACTAATAAAAAATAATATAAATATAAATATTAATATTATAAGCTTTTTTATATTAAATAAAAATAAAAATATTATTAAAAAAGTTTTTATTAGTACTTAAAACAAAAATATAATAAATTTTACTTTTAAAAACGTTGCTTAAATTAGAAAATTTTATATAAATATAATTTTTAAAGCTTGTTTTTATAAAAAGAAATCTAGTACTATAAATTAGACTATTTATTATGCTATAGTAAATATAATTCTAATATATTTATAAAAAAATTAACTAAAAAAATAAACTTAGTATTTTTTAAATAGTTTATAAGTAATTAATTTTTTTAATATATTTATAAAACTTAAGGCAAGCGTAGCTAAAATAATTATATTATTTAAAAAAAACTATTTATAAAAACTTAATATAAATTTTCTAAAGCTTTAAAAAAATACTAAAGAACTATAGCACTTAAAGTTAAAATATTTAGAACTTTAACTACTAAAACCCTAGTTTATAACACAAAAAAAATAAAAATAAAAGAACTAAAAAAATTAAATATAAAAGCTATGCAAAAATATATGTTACTTAAGTAATTTTTAAAAAAACTTTTAAATGATATACTATATAACTTTTTTGAAAAATCAACTAAAATTTATTTAATTATTTAAAAAAGTATAACAGAATATTTTAAATGTTTATAATTAAAAACAAATATAATAAAATAATTTATATATATATATATATTTAAAAGTTAGATCTATAAATTTATAATATGCTTTAAAAGTTTAAGCAATAAATAATATATTAATATAAGCTTTTTGTTTATAAAATATAAAGTAATAAAAAACTTATAATAATTATGTCTAAAAGTTTAACTAACTTTTAACACTAAAATATATTTAAAAATATAAACTTAGAACTTTTTTTAGCATATATAAAAAAGCCTATAAGTAAAACAAAAAAAGCAAGGTAAAAGATAATTATTAAAACTATTAAAATCCTAAAAAGTGCTAACCTATTAATAAAGCTTTAGCTGAAAGCTATTTATATAACTAAAAAGTTATATAATAAAAACTTATTAAAAGTTTATAATTTATATATATTAATGAAAATATTTTTAATTTAATTTAAATAATATTTAAAGTAATTATTAAGCTTATAATAGATTTTTAATTAAACTATAGTAGTATAAAAGCTTATAAATATAAAATCTTTTCTATATAAAAAAAGAAATTGCTAATAAATATTAGCAAGCTTACAAAGTTAATTAGTATATTTATATTAAATATAAAACTTTTAATTAAATAAAATAATTATTATATATAATAATTATTATATATAATATAATTTTTAATAAAAAAATCTTTTATAATTTAAATTAAAAAAAATAAAATAAAAAAATTAATATATAGTTAATAAAAAATATTATAGTTGTTTTTATTCTAGAAAACTTCATAAAAATTATTATTAATAAGCTTTAAGCTAAGCTTTAATATTTTTAGCAAAACTAAAAATAAATCTAATTTTAATAATTATTTAATTAAAAACTAACTAAAAAAGCAGAAGTTAAAAATAAAAATATTTAAAAAAGAAAATAAAAAAAGCAAAAAAAGTTTTTAAAAATTAGTTAGTTATATAAACTTAGAATTTTTTTAAAAAATATTTATACTAAAAAAATAATTTAGTAAAATAAAATAAAAATCTAGTAATATAAAATAGCTTATTAATATTAAGCTAAACATAAAAAGCTATAAAAGCAAACATAGCTAAAAACTAAAATAATTATTTATAATTTTACTAAAAAGTATACTTAACTAAAATAAAAAAAGCAATTAAAAAATTACTAAACAACTTAGCTAAAAGCTATGTAATAGTTAGTAAGCAACTAGCTTAATAGTAGTATAATTATAAAATTTAACAACTAGTAATATAATTAAACTAAAAACTAAAAAAAAAGTTTTCTAAAGTATTAGCTAAAAATAAAAATAGCTATAATATTAGTATATTTGCAACTTTTATAACTATTATATATAAAAAACAAAAAATTAACTTTTTATATAATTAATACTAGTTAAAATTTTAAAAACTTATTTATTTAATTAGCTAAAAGCTATATATAAAAATAATTAAAAGCATAAAACATTATATGCTATATTTTTAGTAGTAATAAACTAATATAAAACAGAACGCCTAAGAGCTATACTATGAAAGCCAAAATATTACTAAAATAATTTTAAAAAACTATTTCTTAAAATATAAAAAGATCTAAAAAAGTACTTTTGAAATAATCTATTGAAAAAAAATACCTAGAAAAAAATTAAAAAGCTTTAAAAACTTAAGGTAATAAAGCTTATACTGCTTTATAAAGCTAAATATAAGCTGCTTTTATTAAAATAAGTATTTATTTATAAGTTTAATAAGCAAAACTATTTAAAAACTTATAAATTATGCCTAGTAATAAAGAAAAATCTTTAATATAAAAAAACGCTTTAATTAATATATATAGTTATATTTATAACTAAGACTTTTAGAATTATAATAGCTATAGTTGCTTAGTTTAACCTAAAGGTTAAATAGTTCAATATAATTAGTATATTTTTAAATATTTCTAAAAATAAAGAAAAGCTAATAGCTTGCTAATTATTTAATAGTTATAAATAAAAAAACATAATAGCATTACTTAGTAAAGCTTTATATAGTTTTTAAGAGTTACTTTTACTATAATATAAAAAGTTCTTATCTATTTTAAAAAAGCTAGAGCTAATCTTTTTACTAAAAAAACTATACTTTTTCTATATAAAAAATCATAAAATATATATTATATTTTATATAAACAACTTTTTAATACTTTATTATAAAAATTATAAAAAGCAAACTTAAAAAATAATCTGAAGCATTAAAAAAGCATATAAAATAAAAAAATAAAAAACTATAACGCTTAAAAACCAACACTAATTTATAACTAGTATATAAAAAAAATCGCTAAACGCTATAACTTAGCTAATAATAGCTAGATCTTAGTAATTTTTTATTAATTAAAAAATTAGTAAAATATAATAAAAAGCTATAAAAATACAAATAAATTTTTTTTAAAAACTAGTTAAATCAATTTTATATATAGTAATTATAATAAAACTAAACGTAGTATATATAGCTTTCTAGCTATTAAAGCACCTTATTAATTTTAGATTAAAGCATATAAATACTATTAAACAAGTAATTAAATATTTTTATTATATTTAATACTTAAAAATTATTTATAGTAATCTAAAAGAAATTTTTTAAGTTTTATTCACTATAAGAAATGCTTTTTTTAGTAATAATAACAAAACTAACCAATTATTTTATAAGTAATTATATTATATTTTTTTAAAAATATAATTGCTTAAAAAACTACTTAGCAAAGTATTATTTGTATATTTATAATAGAAGCAAAAATTAATATATTAAGTTTTACTAATATAGAAATAATAGTACTTAAAAAGCTTTTGTAAAATGTAGACCTAAAAATTAATCAAAAATAAATAATTTATTTAAATAATATTTAACTAATATATTTAGTAATAAACAAAAACAAAAAAATTAATATTTGCTTGCGCTATATAAATATATAAAATATATAAATAAAGCAAAAATACTACAAAAGCTTTTTTAAAGTAGTATATCTGTTTATAAACTAAATACTAGCTAATAAGCTTACTAAAAACTTCTAAAACCTATGTATCCTTGTCTATTAAACAGCCAAGCTAGCAAATATAGTACTTGATCTTTCCGCGTTGCTTCCGGGTAGCTAATACCTTGTCTACTATAAAATTAATTCCTATATAATTTTTTTAAAAACTTTAAATTAAGTTAATATTAATATTCTTTTGTTAAACCTACTAATAGCTTCTATTTTTTAGCTATTTTAAAAAAAAAAGTTCTTATTTTAGTATTTAAATATATAATTAATTTTATAGTATTTATTAATATTTATAAAGTTAAGTTGTTATAAATTAAAGCTTAGATTAGTTATAGATTTATAAAGATTTTTTATTAAATATATTAGATCTTAGTTATTATAAAAAGCTAGGTTAACTAATTCTATTAGAACTAGTATTATTTTTGATTTAATATAAAAAATAAGAAATAAATCTATTAATAATTTTGCTGTTTTAAATTTACTATAATTAAATTAAAAGTTTTGTTTAAAAATATTACTATTTAATTTATAAAAGGTTTTAGTTAAAAAAAGTCTAATAATTTATTAATAATTATAGTTAATCTAAAATATAAAAATAGGCTTTTAAATATATTTAATATAATTAAAAAGTATTTTTATTATTTATTTTTATTAATATAATAAATATTATTAATTAATTATAAGCTAAAATATAGTAATATTTTTATAAACCTATTCTTTTTGTTTAAGTTAAACTAATAGCTATAAAAAAATTAAAAATTATAATTCTTTTATTTTAATATTAAATTATTATTTTAATCTAACTTATAGCTTATTTTATTAAAAACTATAGTTTAACTAGTTTTTATATAATTTTATTTAATATAAGTTATTATAAAATATATATATTAAAAAATAAAACTATTAATTTTATAAAATTAAAAGATTTTTTGTTGTTTATAAGCTAGATAAACAAAAGAAAATCAATATTAATTTAATAATATTAATTTATATATTATACTAAACTATTTGTTATAAAATAAATATTATTATATAAAATATAAAAAAGTACTCCGGCTTTATAAATAGTTTCAAAATATTATAATTATTTTTATATATTTTTTAAAGTTATTTATATAAATATTCATTAGTTATAATTAAAATAAATATAGCTATTTATATAGCTAAAATGTTTAATAATTATATATAATTTTGTTATAAACCTTTTTTATATAAATATTTTATATTTGTTTTTTATTAATAATAATTTTGTTTAATCTAAAATATTTATATTTTAAATATAAAAAAAACTAATTAAAATTTATATTAATAAAATATTTTATATTATAATATTTAGTTAGCAAGCTTTTATTTAATAATAATATTTTATAAAACAAATATTATAATTTTTTTTAATTTTTAAAAAATTTAAATTAATTATTATAAAAGAATTAATATTATAAAAGTATTAAATAAATAATTAAAAATAATAATAATATATATTTATAGGTTAATTTTATAAAAAATTTTATATTATTTAATATATATATTTAAAAATATAAAAATAATTAGTTTTATTAAAATAATTAGTTTTTTTTTTATTTTAATTATATAAATATTTTAATTAAATTATTAATTTTTAAACAAAATTAACTTTGGTTTTTTTTTTTTAGAACTAAATATTCGATTTATAAAATTAATCTATATATAATAAAATTAATTAGTATTAATTATTAAAAATAATTATAAATATATTATTAAATTAAATATTATATTTTATATAAAAATTATAAAAATTAAAGTTTTATTATATATTTATAATAAAAAATTTTATTAAAAAAGATTTATAAATATATTATTATTAAATAAAATAAAAATTTTATTTTTTATATTAAGCTTTTATTTAAAAAAAAAATTTCACTATTTTTAAATTTAATTTATTAAAAAAATTTTAATCATATTATATTTTATTATAAAAGTTTAATTATTAATTATTTATATAATAATAAAACTAATAAAATAAAAATTATAATTAAATATTAATATTAGTTAATATAATTAATATATAACTAAACAAAATAAATATTTAAAAAATAAATAAAAACTATTATATTAATTATTATGTTATTTTCAAGTTATTTTAGTAGTTTTTTTAATATATTATATTAAAACTTTTTATTTATAAAATAATTATAAAGTTATATATATTTATATTAATTATTTTTATTTTTTTATAATTTAGATTTATTTAAAAATTAAATAAAAAAATTAGTTTATTAATTATTTATTTTTATTAAAAGAATATATATATAAATAAATAAATAAACTAATTTTTATAATATATAATATTATATTTTTTCTTATTTTTTTTTATTAATTTATTTTAGTTTTAATATAATTATTATAAAACTGTTATTTTTTTTTTAGTTTAAAAATATAATATTTTATTAAAATAATTAATTTAATATTTATTTTTTTTTACATTTTTTAAAACTTGAAATTAAATATCTTTATATAAAATTATTTATATATTAATAAAAAAACTTTTAAAATTAAGGTTAAGTTTTAGTTTTTTTTAAATATTTTTATTTTTAAAATTAAATTTATTATAAAACTTAAAACTTAGCTTATTAATTTGTTTTAATAATTAATGTTTTTTAAAATAATAATAATAATAAAAGTTTTTTATTTAATTTAATTATTTTATATATAATTTTATTTTTTTAAAATATTAAAAATAATAAATAAAATATTATTATTAAACTAGTTTATATATATATTAAAATAATAATAAATAAATAATTTTTTTTATATTTTAAATATATTTATAATAATAATATTTAAAAAAATAAAAAAAAATTTATTAAAAAATATAAAATAAAAATAAATATTAATAAACTAAAGTAATATATTTAAAATAAAATATATATAATCTTTTATATAATAAAAATATAAAACGTTTTTTTTTATTAATTAGATTTTATTATTATTAAGCGTTTTAAGCTATAGTAGAGCTAATACTAAAAATAAAAAATAAGAAGCAGCTAAAAAAATATATATACTAAATAAAGCAATATTACTTAGGGTTAAATCTTACTAGTTAACTGCTTTGTTTTTTTTAAAACAGTTCTTTGGTATGGGGCTGGAGCGCCGAGGCCAAAACGGAGCAGCGGGCGGCTAACGGCCAGGACCCACCCGTGTGGCGCCGCCGAACCGGGGTTTTAGTCAGTAGAGACGCTCGCGCCGGTGTTGGCCATTTTGCATCCTGCTTTCTCATCACGACTCTCCTTTCAGGCGCAGAGGCTTATCGCATGCCTTATTATACAAGGGGTGACTTTCATTCTAGCACTCCAGCCAGTCATCTGGCAACACCAATGTCACCGACATAAGCATCCTAGAACCCGAGTTGCATAGGTGAGGTTATGGTTTAACAACCGTACCAGATAGCCAGTTCATGCTTTCAAAGGAGACCAAACAGTAAGTAACTATCAACTCTATCAAAAGCACCACAACAAAACAAGCCGGTAGAAACAAGTATCAAGAAAAGAAGATTACTGGATACTAGTACCTATTCTACTTAAAACAGCCTGCTATGTGGCGCAGCTCTTTTCTCTAGGGCTGAGACGTACCTGGAGCTGCCAGTCTAGAAAGCAAAATCCGAGAATGCTGTTAAGCAATAGGCAAGATGATCGGGATTCCATACCACGAGTTTCAACATGCTACTTCAACCTTCCTCGTACGGTCCTAAACAGCACAAGCTGCCCTGCCGTGCGACTCTTTCTCCTCTTAACAAACAAGTATACGGTACCGATCCGCTTGAGAACGATGAAACTCGGCTAACCGAGCCGCGGCCTGCATGTGACGGTCCCGAGCTCCGAGTTTCTTTCAAGCGCGTCCATCAAGCAACAAATACTTATGAGACTCCAAGATATACGTGGGCGACAGTTATCTAAAAAAAAATTATGAGGAGTTTACAATCGGCATTCCCGAACTTACGTCTCGGTTTGGCACCGCGCATGCTATCGGTTGATGGCATATGCATCAATCAAAGCGATCTCTCGGAGCGGGGAAAGCAGACGGTCCTAATGCAGCAAATCTACTGGAACATGAGCAAGACTGTCGTAAATCTTGGCGACGACAACGCAGACAGCGAACTGGCAGCCAAGTATCTCGAATACCATATGTGGTGCGTCAGAGGGGCGATAGCGGATTTCATGAATCAGAGGAGAGACGCTGAAGACTCCGGCGAAATGATGCAGGTTGTATCGAATCGCTGGCGACCAGATAAGCGAGGCTCTTCGAGGGCTTCGACGAAAATGCCGTCCAGGAAGTAGAGTTAGCTGGGATCGCACTGTACCACGAGAAAAGAAGCCAGCGTTCTTTCGCAGTTTGATTCGAATTATGCGGATGCACGAAATACTAAAAAAGATACTTTCAAAATATACTGTACAACGATATTACCTCCTATAGCGTCATGTCTTACACCAACGATGACTTCTTTCCAGCGGTTAGCAATGATCCAGGCCGTGCAACAGCACAAGGCTTTGATATTTCAATCTTTAAGGAGAATTGGGGCAATAGTATCATGTACATGGATGTGCCGACCCCCTGATTCCAGTCGGATCCAGCATTGAATACATCGCCGGCACTCTTTCTGGTATGGGAACCAACAAATCTCAGTGATATATATTCCTATGATCATTTCTTATTTCTGGAATGAACCATTACATGTCTAATGCACAGACACAGCCAGGCGCCCCCCGGTATATAGCAATAGCATCCCAAATTGCAGGCATAGCCAGCCGGTTGACTGGGGCCAGTAATGCCACGCACTACCTGGGTACAAGGACACATCTCGTTGGTGCACTGCCGACTGGATACTCGGGTTAGTGCTGGATGAGAACTAGCGAAAAGTCTTCGTTCGGTAGGAATTAGTTATCTATGGTCCTCGGATTACATGAAACTCATGTCGGCGAGTGCACTATTGATTCCATACAATAAAAGATGCAGCAGTGCAGAACTAGGGCTAAGTCTTGCTCATCTCGATGCAGGCCCTGTCACCCACACATAAACTTTGATTCTCATACCCAAGCAAATCTCTGCCCTTGCTTTCAAGGTAGGCATCACTCAGAACCCTGTATCCCTTCTTTTCGTACCTCTACCACTTGTCTCAGAAAAGAAATTCTCGTTGAGCGCAACACGTTAAGTATCTCGTGATACAGCCGACTTGAGGATGGTTACTTCGGTACACTGAACGCCATCACTTACGTTAGAGATACTACAGCATCTATATATCATCTGGGTTAGCGGCGGTAACAACATGCTGTCCTCGTTTTTTAAGAGAAGGATGAACGAATTATTTGATTCATGAATATCCGAGGTTATGTTTAAGCCTTAATTAATACCTATCCTCTCTGTGGCTAACTAAATGAAGAACTCAATTTATATTGCAGTACAAAATTCCTCTGCGAGTGAGGAAAAGTAGTGCAGCTTGTTACATGCGTATGTTTATGACTTTGTACACGAGGTTGGCCAATGAGCTTCCTAGATTGTAAAGGAGTCTGTCGGTGTAGTTCACAACTTGTATATCTTGAGTGTCAAATCCTAGCGCTTTGTATAATATCAACCGGTCAGTATTCGTAGGCCCATCTTTTCAGGCTATTCTTTGTTCTCGGGATATTTCTTTGTGGATATTAGGTAGGTTAGATCAGCAAGGCTCCTGTTACGTAAAGTTTAACGTCATGTGTAAATGTGTATTCAAACAACCAAACTGAAAGAGTGTCACAATCACTTTGTTATGCGCACATTACAGATCGAGAACCTGTATTTAATACCCAACACGGAACAATAATTTTCGATAGACCAAGTAACCAACTGAGCTAGACACTCAGCAAGATCATAATCTCACTCAATTCACGTAAGCAAGCGCAAAACAGATATTGGTCATGAGTTCCCATTCCCAGCAATTGGCTCCCATTGGGGGACTACCAGAAGAAATACTCGAGCAGGTCATCGAGGAGATACTGACTGCAAAGACCTTAGCGAAGTTCGCCTGTACTTGTTCCACTATTAATTCGATCATTCAACGGAAGCCGCTACAGTTCTATTTGACAGACCTACGCTTTCAACGTCTGAGAAGATTGGATCCGGAGATTAAGAGTAAGTACCCTCCTGCCTTGCCGAGTCTGATACACGCCATTTACCACGAAGACTTTGATAGGTTCAAGGTGGTATTTAAAATGTTTAAAAGGCAATTCGGCAGGAGACTCTTGGAAAAATGGCCAACCGACGAAGCGGGAAAATGTCTTTCCCCTACCCCCCATTCAGCGTCCATAGATGCCGACCGCTATGATGTATTTTTTCAGTTGTTCACATCTGGTTGTTCGTTTGTTTTTCCAGATTGGTTGGCCATGGAGGACCACCCCTTCTACAGACGGTATAAAGACCATTTCGGTGGAACCGGCCTAATTCTCCGAAATCGCTAGTTATCCAGTTAGGAGTGCTACGCGCCCTGACAGATATGGATAAGTCCCTATTAGAGGAATAAAGGTCTCGACCTAGACCTAGACGACATTAACATGTGGCGAACCAGCTGTGCAGGCACAGATACCTTACTAGACTACACCATTTATACCGAAGTAGTGTGAGTGACAAAAGAGTGGTTTGAAATAAGGGGCGAAACCCATTGTGTAGCTTCGCGTATAGAAAACATAAAAAACAAAAACACTGCATTGCCTTTATGTATCATCAACCACTCCTTAGCTAGCATTTGTATTGGATGGAAATTGTATATTTACTCTTGATCGCTTGGTTCCCTAACATTAATTGCTAGAATTATACTAGGGAGTATAGGTTCGGCCTATCTCCTAGTATAAGTGCAAGGTGAGTGCCCCTTTTTGCTGGCACGACCTACTTACAATTGCCCACTCCAATACTTAGACTAACTTTACCATTCTTCACTTTGCTATTACCACACAAACGGTTCTCTATGACTTTGCCTTGATAAAGGACCGAAGTTGTGACAGGTGACGCTTTATATTGAAGGAGTGTGAGTGGATTACGTAAGTAATCACTCACTTAAGCCACATGGTAGCTCTGCTAGTGAGAGGGGATAAAACACTATAAAGAACACTCCTAATAGTAGCTAAAGAATTATTACTAGAGTATACATAAATTAATAAAAATTAATTTTTCAATATTTAGTATACTTAATTAATAGATTCCCCTAGAAATAATAGTAATTATTATACTAGAAAATATAAGTTCGGCTTATTTTTTAATATATAAGTACTACTATATTAGAACTATCTATATTATGATTAGTCGAGTAAAGCTTTTATAGCTAGTTTATTAATACTATAAACAAAAAGTTTAAGCTAAAAAAAAAAAAAAGAAAAAAAAAAAGTTAGAGTTTATAAAGTAAATAAATATAGACTTTATATGTATAGCTATAAAGTTATAATTAGTTTATATATAGACTTTTTACTTTATTGCTATGTAGGTCTAGAGTTTTTATAAGTTTTGCTAAAACTATATTAATTATTATATTATTTTTTTTAAAACTAAAAGTTTAAATATAGTTTTAGTTTAAAGTTATTAATAATATTAAGTTTATATAGTTTTTTTATATTATATTGTTTTATTATTATTTTTATAATTGTTTATAAATTTATTAATTATTATTATATATATTTATTTTTATAATTTTATAAAAAGTTTAAATATTTTTTTATAAGTTTTATAAAATTAGTTAAGTTTAATTAGTATATTTTTATAATTTTAAGTTATATATTAATTATTATTAAAATTATAGTTTTTTTAAGCAATTTAGTACTATAGTTTTTTATTTTTTTTATATATTTTTAATTGTTTAATTTGTTTGATTTTAAATTTTGCTTTATTATTAATATTTTTAGTTAAAAATAAAAACTAGATTTATTAAAATAAAAAGTTATTGCTTACTTTTTATAATTAGTTAGTATAAAATATGTTTTTTATTTTATAAAAATTAAATTAATTAAAAATATAGCTAAACTTTTATTTTTTAAAAATTTTAAAAAGTTCGATTAATAAAAAATCTAATCTAATAATTAATACTTATATTATAAAACTTTTTATTTTATTTTAAAATTTATTAAGTATTTTTTTCTGTTAGTTTATAGCTTATATTGTTTTTATATAAAAATTGTTATATTATATATTATTTTTAAAATATTTTAAGTTTAACGGACTAATTTAAATATTTATTATTAAAAAGTTTTATGTTTTAATTTTTATTATTATTTTTAGTAATAATATATTAATTAATAAATATTATAAAATATTAAATATAAAATTTAAAACAAAAAAAGAAATATTTTAATTTTTAATTAATTAATTTTATTATTTTTAAGGTTTAAAAATAATAAATATTTATAAAATTATTAATTATTATTATAAACTTAAAAATAAATAGTTTTATATTATTTAATATTTATATATTTAATATATTAAAAAAAATTTATAAATTTTTATAATATTTATTTTTTTATTAAATAAAATTATAATTAAATAACTAATGTTATTTATAAATATATATATATAGTTATAATATTATTAGTTAAATTATATATTTTTATTTTAATATTTTAATTATTTTATATTAATTTTAATATATAATAATTAAAAATATATAAATTTTTTAAATTAAAATTATATAAAAACAAAAATTTATTTAAAATAATTTTAAATATATATAGTTTTTTGTTTTTATTTTTTAGATTTTATAACTAGTTTTTTTATTTAATTAAGTTTATTAGGTTAGGTTTTTAAAAAATATCAAATAAAAAATTTATAATTAATATAAAACTTAATATTTTATTAAAAAAAACTAATATTATTATTTTTTTTAATAAAATATTAACTATTATATTTTTTTTGTTTTAGTTAATACTAAAAAATAATATTAAAATTTAATAAAAAGTTAGTTTAATATATTTATTATATTAATAAAATCTATTTATTTAAAAAATATAATAAAATTTAATAATTAATTATTATAAAAAATTTTATTTTAAAAAGCCTTAAGTAGTAATATTTTAAAGTTTATATTATTATTAAAAATTTATAGTTTTAAATTAAATAAGTTTATTTAATTAATATTATTATTTTAAAAAAATATTTTATAAATTTTTAAAATATATTTTTTTATTATTATTAAATAATTTTTTTCATTATATTATATAAAATATTTGTTTTTATTTATATTAATTAATTAAGCTGAAAAAAAACTAAAATAAGCGTTTTATATATTAATAGTTTTATATAATTACAAAACTTCAAAAATAACTAATTTAATTCAATATTTTTAAAATTATTAAAATTTTTATTTTTATTTTAGTTTTTGTAATTATTTTTAAATAATTAATAATAAATATATTAAAACAAAACTTTTTAATATTTTTTTATAATAAGTTTAATATTATTTTTTAAATTTATATATTGATAAAAACTTACTATTAAATAGGTTTTATTTTTAAATTAAATAATAAAACTTTTTATTAAAATATTTTTTTATAAATTTAAAAAATAATAATAATATAATTTTATAATTAATAATAATTAATAAAGTTTTTTAATAATATTTAGTTTTATAAAATAAATAATATTATAATAATTAAATATAATATTATTAATATTTAAAACTAATATAATTTAATTTTTTAAATATATATTTTTTATTAATAATTAATTATAAATTTATATTTAATTAATTTAAGTTTAAATATTGCAGTAGGGCTGGTGCGCACGTATAAAAAATAGGTCCTTAGTTATAAAGTAGAACGTATTCTTAGAAACTTTAAAAATTATAGGACAAAAAGTATAAAAAACGCGTATTTTTATTTAAAGCTATAAAAAACTTCTTTTTTTTGTAAATATAAACAAACAGATAATTAATATAAAATACTAAATAAAAATTAAAGATTTGTTTTTATTAATTAATTATTATGTTTTTATTTATATTTATATATTAAATTTTAATTTAATCCGTATAAAAATTTGCAAATTAGAAAATATAGTCCAATATAAAATAATTAAATAAGTTTAGTTAGTTTTAGTATGTAATACACTAATTAGAAGCTCTGTTTTATTTTATTAATATTTTTAGTAAAACAATAAAAATTAATATTACTTGATGCTTTTTAAAACATAACCTATAATTAGAAACTAATACTTTTAGTTAATATACCTAATATATAAAAACTAACTACTAATTATACTAATTAATTATATTTTTTTTAATAAATCTTTATATAAAACTAGAGTTTTAATATAATTTAATAATATAATACAAAAATAATAAAAAACTAACTATAATAAAAATTAAATAAATATAAAATATTAATAAAATTATTATTTTTAGAACAACTAACTATAAAAATACCAATAGTACTATACTGCTTTTATTAAATCTGCAAAAAAAATATAAAACTTAATTATAGTTTTATTAAAAAAGCTAATATATTTACTAAACTTAAATATATATAAGCTTCTAATAAAAAACCTATAAAAATACTATACTAATTATATATATTTGTATAGCAGTAAAAACTATAAAATATTAAACAAAAAAATATTATTAAAACCTAAAAATTATTGTTTTATTTTTAAAATATTTATTATTTTATTATTTCTATATATTAATAGTTCTAATTAATAACCTAAAATAAACAACTTAAATATTTTAAAGCAACTATAAAACTTTAGGCTTTTTTTAACAAAGTTTATTTTAAATATTCTAATTATAAATATATTTATTTTTAATACTATACTAACTAATAATTAGATTAGTAAATATTAATTAGTTAAACTTTTAATATTTATATAATTAGTTTTTAGAAGTGCTATAGTTTTATATATTATTAGTTTATTTATTTTCAATTTTATATTTTGCTTTTAGAACTAATTTAATAGGAAGAACATAATTAAATAGTTTTATAAAATAAAAAAACTTTTTAAATTATATAAACTTTTATAAACTAAATAAATTAATTAGTTACTATACTAAACAAAAATTATAATTAAAAAATATATAGTTTAATATATTATTAGTTTTTATATTAATTAGGATTAAATTATTATAAGCTTAAATTAAAAATATAAAATAATTAATCCTAAGCAAACCTAATTATAAAAAAAATAACTTACTAAGTTTTTTTAAGTACTAAAACAATTTTTTAAAATTATATTTAATTTTTTTTTAAATATATAGCTTTAATTAATAAACTTAGCTAAAAAATATTTTTAATACTTAAAAAGTTTTATTTATATAACTTAGTTAAATTAATCCTTTTTAATTATTTTAAAAATATTTTTAATAAATATAAAATTACTAAAAATAATTTATAACAAAAAAAATATATTAATATTATAGATATTTTTAAATAATAAGCCAACTTAAAATCTTTTTTTTAGTTATAAATAGTAATATTAAAATTTTTAAATAATATTACTAGCTTAGAACTATTGCTAAATATATTTTTTTATTTTATTTAACAAGCTATATAAATATAACTGTTCTAAGTTTTATTAGTTGTTTAACTAACTTAGCTATTTATAACTACCTTTTTTATTATGCTTTTAATAGTCTATATATATATAAACCTAGTAATCAAATAATTAATAACTAAAATAATAATTAAAATAATATAGTTATTAATTAACCGGAATTAATACTATGTTTTTTTTAGTTAAATATTTTATTAGAAAATTAGCTAGCAAAGCAAATAATAATATAAAAATAGCTAATTTAGAGTTTATATTATATAAATATAACAATTAAACTTTTAAAAATATAACTAATTAAATAGCTAGAATAACTTTGAAAGTACTAGTAATAATCTATATAAATATTAGTTTTGCAGAGCTAAAGATTATATATAATAAAGCTATAAATTAAAAAAAAAAGCAAAAAATTTTAAAGCTTTATATAAAAAATATAACTCTAAAGCTTAATATATTAATTTATTATATATATTTTAGTATATTTGCTTGTTTATAATTAATCCGGATAAAATATTAAAAAATAAAAATAAAAATAGATTTATATTTTTAGCTTTAATATAGATTTATTATAACTGTTTTAGTAAATATTTTTTAGTAATTCTAGTAGTTTATAAAACTTTATATAAATTTAACTATATTTTAAAAAATCTAAATTTTAAAAACAAAACTTAATTATAAAACTTAGGACTTAGCAAAAATAAAAATATTTTAAATAACTTAGTTTAACTATTTGTTTTAATACTTAAATAATTAATTATAATTGATTAGCTTAATTTTAAAATAAAAATTTAAGTTAATTTAGTTTTTATAAAATAATAAAAGCTTAATATTCTAGCTAAAAAAAACTACTTAAAATTCTAATATAATAAATAGCAAAAATACTAAAATAGGCAAAAGTTTATAGTACTAAAAATAATTAATTAAGTTATTTTTTTAAATAACCTATTAATATTTATAGTTCTAGACTTTATTAGTATATTTAATATATAAGCTTATATAAAAGCTATAATAGCAAAAAAAAAAATACTTAAATAAAAAAAATAATATTACGCTTAAAACTTATAATATTACTTAATTTTATAAAATAACTAGCGCTATAATAAATATAAATATTAATTAGTAAATATTTTTATTTATTTTATAAATAAAAAAACGCTAAATATTTTTTAATAAAATTAATAATTTGTTTAAAGCTAAAATAAAGTTAATTTAAGAAAAGCTGCTAGGTTTATTCTTTAATATGTTAGAATTATTTGTAATATAGGCTTTTAAAATAGGATAAATATTAGGCAAAAAAATAATTAGATTAAATTAATTAAATAAACTTAAGTTTAAAATAAATAATTAATAAATACTAGATATATTTATTTTAAAAATTAATAATATATATATAATACTATAAAAATCTATAAAAAAGGTTTATAAAACTTTTTAAATAAATATATTTTTATAAAACATAAAAAATTATATAAAAGCTATACTTAAAATTATAATAAGAATTAAAAAATTATTAAAAAGCTTATTAATTATTAGACTTTTTAATACTAATGCTTAATTATATATTTTAATAAAAGTTATATTAAAAATAATTAATTTTTTATAATTAATATTTAAATAATTTAAAATAAATATTTTATTAAACTAGAAGTACTTTTATAATTATATAAAAAAATTATTATTTAGTTAGTATAAATTGCTAAAAAATATATATAAGCTGTTTTTATATATATAGTTTTAAATAAAAAAATAGTTATTTTTTTGTTTTTAGGAATAAATTTTTTAAAAATTATAGATTATATTTTTTATTTTAAAAATTTAGTTCTAATTGCTATATTTACTTTTAGTAATATATATATTATTATTTTTATAACCTTGCTTATTTAATTATATTTTTATAACAAATTAATAATTAAAGCTATAAAAAACTAATAGCTATATATATATAAAAAACTACTATAAATAGCTATAATTAGTTTTTAATTAATATTTAAATTTTATTTTTATTATATACTACTAAATAACTTTTAATTTAATATTAAACCTAAATAATAAAATTATATAAAAATATTTTTATAATATTAATTAGCTACTTGCGAACTATATAAACTAAATACTAAAATTAAATAATAATATTTTTTTTATAAGTACTTTATTAAATAGTAAATTTTTAATAATTTTTAGAACTATTATTTATAAAGCTATAAAAAAAGCAAAAAAAACAAAAGTTTTAAAAGCTAAACAGATAATAAATTTTTTTTTTTTTTAATATTTATAATATATAAGCTTAAATTAAAAAAAGTTTATTTAATTAATAACACAAAATATAATAGTTCTATATTTCTAGGGTTAATTAATTAAAAAAAAAAGCTTTAGTAAAAATATATAATTAGTGCAAACTAGACAAAATATTTAAAAAAAAAATTTTTTATTTAAATATTTATTTATGTTTTGCTATATAACTTAAAAGAACTTAATTAACTAAAAAACGCTTTTAAAAAATTAAAAAAAATATAAAAATATTAGAACTTATTAATTAAAAAAAAAAAGCTTTTAGTTAAAGTGCTATATAAATATAAAATAGCTTTAGTTTAAAATTTTAGCAAAATTAAAAAAATATATAATAAAATTATATTATTATATAAAATCTAAATAATATTATATAAAGCTTAATAAGCAAAAAAAATCTTTATTTTTATACTACTATAAAAAAAAGTACTAAATATATTTAAAACCTAACTTATAAATAATATATTAAAAAAAAAATATAGCATATATTAGAACATATAGTTTATAATAAAAAAAAAAAAAAAAAGCGTAAACTAATTAATTCTACTATTAAACTAAACATAGTTATAATTTAAAATACTTTTTTATTAAAAAGCTATAATAAATTTTCTAAAAAATTTACTATATATAAAATTTTATTAATAATTAATTTTTTGTTTAAATATAATTAAATATTTTTATTTTTTTTAAGTTAAGCACTAATACTTTTTTTTATACTACTTAGAATTTTATAAATAATAATACTTTTTTAAAATATAACAAATTTAATAGTTTATTTCTTTAAAGTAGTTAGCCCAATATTATATAATATTATATTTAAAAAATATAAACTATTCTTTAATAATATAAAAGTTAAAAAGCTTATTATTTGTTATAATAATTATAAAGTTGTTTTTAGTATATAGCAATTTATTTTTAAATATATTAAAAATATTAATATAATTTTACTAAATTTTAAATTAGTAAATATTACTACAAGTAGTATTAAAAGCAAATAGTACAAACTAATAGTAATACTAATTAAATATTTCTATAGAACTAATAGCTATAAACTTATAAAAACTAAAGTATTTAAAATTTTAAAATAAATAGTATATAATAATATTATAAAAATAAAAACCTTTTTAAAAATAAATAATTATTATTAAATATAAATAAAAATATATACTATAATAATATTTCTATTAATTATACTTTTTTAGCATAATATTAAGTTTGTTTAAAAAAATAATTAAAAGTAAGCAATAATAATATTATAACAAGTTTTAATAATTATTTTTTGTTTAATTACTTTAGATTATAAAACTAAAAAAATCTAGCTAAAAGTTAATGTTTTAAAAAAAACATAAAGCGCTATATTTTATTAATTAATTAAAAATAGAATATATTTATTTAAATATAAATTAAAAACTTAAAAAAAACCTAAATTAAATTATAATATAATAATAAAAAAATCCCTAAAAGTTATTAAAGCCTTTTATTAATTATAAAACTATTTATATAAGATTAGATTTTATTTAAAAATAGATATAAAAGTATTAATTATTTAACTAAACAATAAATTTTTATATTACTTAGCGTAGTTCTAACCTAATAAGTTATTTTTATTAAAATGTTTAACTTTAAATTGTACTACGTTTTTAGAAAAAAATATATAATAATAAACGGACTATTATATAAATTAAAAAAACTATTAAATAAATTAAATAATTAATAAACAAAAAATACAAAAAATTTTAGTAATTTTTAACTTTATATTATAATAGTTAAACTAATAATTATTTTAAATATTAATAATCTTTTTAAACTAAAATAAAAATAGTTAATATATTTATAAAAGCTAGTAATATATTTTATTACTAAAAGCTTGCTTAATTATTTTATAATAACAATATAAAAAAAATTTATAAAAATTGCTTTTAAAAAAAAACAAAACTATTATACTAGATCTAATATTATATTAATAACTTTAATAATTAAAACCGTTTTTTTTAAAAAAGCTATATATAACTAAAATATTAAAGCCAGGACTTTATATATAATAAAATTATTACTTAATACTACTAAAAAAACTTATATAAAAATATTAAAAATGTGCTAAAAAGTTATAAGCTATATTAGTAAATATAAAATAAGTGATTTAAAAAAAAATACTATTATAATAAAACTAAAAATATATTTATAAGCTAAGTTTTTAATATTTAATTTATACTTAATAATAATAAGTTTAAAGCAATTATTAAAACTAAATATAAAATATTAGCTTATTTTAAAGCAATACTATTTTAATTAGCTAATTTTAAAAGTATTATTTAATTTATTAAACAATATATTATTTATTAGTATAATATTTTTATTAAAATTAAATATAATAATAGTTCTAAAATAAAAAAAAAGTTATAATAGCTAAAATTTAATTTAGATTTATAATAATCTATAGTGTAATATACTACTTTTAAAGCTAAAGATTTATTAAGTTAAGCTATAAAGTAATTATTAATAGCTTTAAAAAAATAACTGAAAAAAAAAAAAAAACTAGACTAAATAATTTAATAAAATAATTTGAGCTAATAAAACTATTACTTAATACTATAGCTATAATATATATAAAATAGTTTATAATTAATTATTAGTTTTATTAATTAAAAATATTATTTTAATATAGCAAATTATTAATTAGTAAAATATTTTAATTATATATTTTTTCTAGCATATAAAGTATAGCAATTCAAAAAAAAAAAAAAATATAACTAAGATCTAATATATTATTACTAAAAAAAGATACTAAGCTATAAAATAAATTAATTAGCGATATGCTTATAAGGTTTATTTTAGAGCTTTAAAAAAAAAAACCTTATTTTTATGTTTAATATTTTACTAAACAATAATAAATTTTAAAAGCATTAAACTTTATATAAATAAAAAGGCCTATTTTTATAGCATCTAAAAAAAAAAATATAAAATATAAAATAAAAAGCCAAAAAATATACAAAAGTAAAATTTATATATTAAATAGCTTATAACTATTATTAAAAATAAAACTAAATATTAAAAAGTAATTAATTTTACTACTAATAAATAAATAATAAGCTTATTAAAGAATAACTATTATAAAAAAAATATAAATATAGCTAGAATAGCTTAATTAAAACTATAATATAACTAAATAAAATTAAACAAAGCTTAAAATATAGCTAAATATAGCTAAAATATAATTTAAATAAGTTTAAATATATTTAAATATAACCTAAAATATAGCTAGATATAATTAAAATATAGCTTAAATAAATTATAATATAGCTTTAAATAAACTAAAAAATATTAAAATATAAACAAAATAATTAAAAAAAATTAAAAAATTATTAATAATAAAGCTTATTATATCAAATTAAAGTTTTAATTAAAATAAGCTTAAGAATTAAGTATTTAAGCTTTAATAATTTATAATTAGAAAAAAATATATTAATTAGCAAGTAATACTTTTTAAATTTAAAAAATAAAAAATAAATATAACTAAAGTTTATCAATCTAGCACTATATATTATAATAATATTGTTTTAATTAGTTTAGATCTATTATAAAATAATACTTACTATTTATATTTTTGCTTTTTTTTATTATTTTTTTGTTACTTTTTACTTTTAAAAACTTGCTTTAAAAATAGTAACTTATTACTACTTTATAAGCAGATCAACTAAAAAATATATAAAATAATATATAATAATTTTAATTTAATTAGTTTAAATTAAGAACTTTTTTTAAGCTATTCTACTTATTTAAATTTTTTATTTTTATTTTTTTAAGTTGTTACAATATATAAATAAGCATACTTAGTATTACTTATATAATATTTGTAGTCCGGCTGGCTAACTAAATAAATATAATTGCTACAAGCGCTAGACTACCAAAGAATTATTAATCTATACCTAAAAAACAACTATATTTAAAACAACTATTATTTTTAGACTTTTAAAATCAATAGATATATAACTAGCAAAAAATAGGATTAAAAATTCTAATTAACTAATAGCAAATATTATTATTTATATTAAATAATTAAATATTATAAAAAAATATTCGCTAAATAAGCTATTATAGCGTAGCTTAATATAAAAAAATATAAACTTGCTAGTAAATATTATAACTGCTTTAAATATAGCTTTATTATTAAATATTATAAAAAATAAAAATAAATATTTTAGTATATATATTAATTAATAGTATAGCTATTTAGAGCTTTAATAATAAAATAATAAAAAATCTAGTAATTATTATTAAATATTTTTATTAGTTATATATAAAGTTAAAAAAAAAATATAAGCTTACTTATTTATACTAATTAAAAAAAATATAATATTTATTTTAATTATATTTAAAAGCTTTTTTTTAAATAGCGCATAGT